>WNWK01017121.1:0-43144 GCA_009830355.1 Cherax destructor | reverse complement strand
TGTATACAGAGATATTTTTCTGGCATTGTGAATGACGTCTCGTGTATGCTGGGAGGACGGCAGTTCAGTAGGGGTCGTCTGTATGACAGATTTTGCATACGAAGGTGGGGTTAAGGGGGTATCTATGGACAGGTCGTTATATATAAGGGGGTCCTTAAGAATGGCATGTCGTAGTGTATACTAGTCATTTGTATAACGAGTTCTTGTGTACGATGAGTTTTTAAGAATGTATTGTGAGACGGTGGTTTTATGTGATGGGTCATTATGAATGACGGGTCGTTGCGCTGGATGAGTTTTTTGGTATGGTGGGTTTTTTAACGACATGTCGTTGGAAGAACGGATCGTTGTCTCTGATGGATCTTTTTTCGACGGGTCGTTGTATAGACGGTCGTTGTGAATGATGTGTCGTTCTAAACGATATTTCTGAATATGGGGTGTGTTGCATGGGGGATTGTGTATTATGGGAGAACTGTGGTGAAAAGTATTGCTTAACTCAAAAGGGGAAAAAATTTTTCTGAGTTGATGTCAAAAAGGCTTTTACACAGCCATGTTCCCATGAAAAAAAACCACACTATCCCCCCATGTTTCCATGCAACACAACCCACACTAGTACATCCATGTTTCCTAAACAAACCCCAAATAGTACATCCTTTTTTCCATGCAACACAGCCCACACTAGTACATCCATGTTTCCCATGCAACACAACCCACAATAGTACATCCATGTTTCCCATGCAACACAGCCCCCCTAGTACATCCATGTTTCCCATCACAAACCCACAAAGTACACCCGTGTTTCTCATGCAACACAACCCCAAAGTCCCGTGTTACCCATGTAACACAACCCCACTAGTACAACCATGTATCTCATGCAACACAACCCACACTAGTACAACCATGTATCTCATGCAACACAACCCACACTCATATTTTCGGTGCAACACCACCCACACTAGTACACCTATGTTCTCCATGCAACACAATTTTATAAAAATAGGATTTTACTCTTCACCTTTCTTTTACTTTCCATATACTCTGCTCTTCTTACAACACTTCTGTTTTGTTAAAACCCCTTATAAGCTACCTTTTCTCTTATCACACCCCTTTACTTCATCATCCCACCAATGACTCCTCTTCCTCCTGCCCCCCCTCCTATAGCCACCAACTTCTGCCCCACATTCTAATACTGTCTTTTAAAGCAATCCCAGCCCTCTTTAGTTCACCCATGTTCCCATGCAACACAACCCATTAGGACACCCATGTTTTCCATGAAACACTATTACGCACCCAGGTAATAATGGCCTGTAAACCTGATCGTAATGGGACTTGGAGCGAAAATAAACACAGCAGTAGTGTTTAAATTGTATATATGTATTTACACTTATGTACACTATGTACAAGAATTTGGAAAATAAGTGTATCACGGTAATCAAAAGGCAAAACAACAGCCAGAGACAGAGATAGAACCGTGAGCAACCAGCAGCTGTATGAGTCTGGCAAGAGCTGACCGTGAGTGCTACCACATCCCTCAACAATTGTCTGACCCACCTTGTGATTGGTCATTGAACCAGGGTACCGATTTAACGATTGGGCCCCATAAGATCGTTAAACCCTTAGCACCCGGTTCGCTGGTTGAGAGGCAGCCTATAAGGGAGTGTGTACTACGCCGAATAAATGTAACTGTCACTGTAGGCACAGTGATAGTATAGTTCAGCTTACATACCTGTTCACGTGACCAACCGTTACTGAGCATGCCCTGCTCACGTGACCAATGGTTACTAGGTCAGTGCCTAGCCTTTTGAATGCAGGTGCCCTCTTCCCAGTGAGGCAGTTACCAGGTAGACTCAGTGCAGGACAGACATAGGCCTACGGCTCTGAGGTTTCCCATACATTTATCGACTTCAATATAACGCTACCACACCAAGCTCGTCTTTATTATCTTACCCAATCTATGTAAAGAACCCACAACACATAACGTACTCTTTGCATACCACCCCCACCCCAAAGGGCTCTAATGGCCAGGACTAGGCTTCCACCTCCATGGGGGGTTGGCTCCCATGGCATGATACAATAATGGAACCGCCTTTCCTCTCAACCATCCAACTCATTAGATAGAGTTCAACTTTTCTCGAGACTTAAAGCCAAACTCTAAACTTAGAGCGAGACAGCAGACAGTAGGGCTAATTTAGGTTCAAGACACCTGTGGACGTAAAGAATATCCCTTCACTAAAAACCCACTATTTAATAAATTAAACATATATATTAAAAAAGTGGTAAAAAAGAGCTATTCTACCTATAGTCCCTAACACATTCTAACCTAACACATTATAATTTTTAAATTCATGACAAAAATCAGCCAGCTTATTATCTTTGCCCCGCAATTTGAACAATACATAGATTATATGGTTGCAGCCTGAGACTCCACCTCATGAGTCTTGTGTTGTGGTTCTTCATAGCATTAAGATAAACCAGAGGGTTGTGGTCACTGTAGACTGTGACCATGTGAGATGACTGACCCACCTAGACCTCGAAAGGCTCTAATGGCAGTATAAGAGCGAGGGTTTCTTTTTTCAGTTGTGGAGTTGGCCCTCTGGTGAGGGTGGTATTCAGCGGAGAAGTAAGTCACAGGTTGCAAACACTCATCTTTCCCAGATTGTAGAAGTACAGCTCCTACCCCTGACTCACAATCATCAACCTGTAATGTAAAAGGTTCTGAAAATTCAGGAGACAGGAGAATGGGTGCAGTACAAATAATCCCATTGCTTTCATAAAAGCATCTTGACACTCTGGGGTCCACTTAAATGGTTTGTGACTGGTAAGTGAGGTTAGAGGGACTATCACATCTGCAAAATTCTTACAGAATCTTCTATAAAACCCTACCATACCTAGGAAACGTTGGAGGATTTCCTATCATGATGTACTGGATAATTTTTAATTGCAAGAATTTTAGCAAATTTAGGGACCACTTTGACCTACCTACTTCATGGCCCAAAACATTAACAGTATATTGGCCAAAGGATGACTTAGATAAATTAACAGTTAATTGGAAACTTTGAAATTTCTCAAAGAGAACTTTAAGTCTAGACATATGTTGGTCCCAAGTATCCGACACAACAATAATATCATCTAGGCTGTTCCTTCAAGTCTTTTAAGGATGCACGGTGAGGCCCACGGACTAGATGACTCCTCCACTAACCCATGCTCTAATAGAAATTCTACCTCCTGCTAAAGTAAATTCTGTTTTTCGGGGTTAATAGGTTTTAGAGTTTCCAACATCTACATCATGATACCCTAGTTTACATTTTTCGGAACATCCGAAAGGATATCAGGGTAAGATTGTAGGAGCCAGTTAAACTTGTTACTTGATTCTCAGACAGCCCCACCATTAAAGGGCTAGGGTCCTTGAGGAGGATAGAATTGGGAAGCTTTACTTGAATTTCAGGAATAGAGTGCAAGGAGTCAGGGTCGTCTACAGAAGTAGAGGACAGAGTCATTACTGGGACTTTATTTGGGTATTAAATGCTTTAATCAGATTAATGTGACATGTTTTACTCTTTGAGATCTTGTCAAGGTGAGCTCCCCCATAATTTACAAAAGATAGTTTACTTACAATTTGCATGGATCCCATAAATCTAGCTTTAAGATGTAGCCAGCTATAGGTTCCTGAACAAGCACCTTGTCTCCTGTTTCATAGTATTTTGAGCTGCTTTTAAGTTAGCCTTAGTCAACTGACGTGCCACCTGAAACCTTGAGGAAGGGTTGTAGACTTATGCAGGCGTCATCTCCCATCCATCCTTCCTTCAGCACTCGAAGAGGACCTCGTACGTTGTGCCCAAAGATCGCTCAAAGGACTGTACCCAGTGGACTCGTACAGTTTCTCTCATCGAACAGCAACAGAGGAAGTGATTCATCCCAGTCTGTAGGAAATACATGCACAAAGTTCTCATCATGGTTTTTAATGTCTGATGGAATCTTTCCAAGGCTCCTTGGGACCGAGGATTATAGGCTGTGGATAATTTATGAATTTTTCCTAGCCTAGTTAATGCTTTCCTAAATGCTTTGGCAGTAAAATTAGTACCTTGGTCACTCTGAATAGACTTAGGAATGCCAAAGCAGGAGATGAATCTAGTTAAGGTCTTTCGAATGGCTTTGGTATTGATACTGCGCATTGGGATTACCTCTGGGTATCTAGTAACTTTGTCCATAATAGTGAATAAATACTGATTCCCAGACTTGGACTTAGGTAATGGACCTACACAATCTATGATTAACTCTGCAAAGGTTCTCCATCTGCAGGTATGGGATGGAGAGGTGCAGGTTTAATGGGGTGTCCAGGTTTCCATACTTGCTGACATTCTCTACAACAACAGATATGATTTTTCACATCTTGCCATAGCTTTGGCCAAAAAAATTCTTTTAGTATTCTATACATGGTTTTAGTAATTCCTAAGTGGCCTCCTGACGAAGAGTTATGAGTTACATTTAATATATGCGATCTAAACGTTTTTAGGAACTACCAATCTATCTGTCTTATGCCTTCCCTCTACCTCCTTACCAATCTCAGTGAAGATTAAGAAGTCATCAGAGAAGAATTAGTCATTATAGGTTCTGGACACTTAGTAGAATTAAAGTTTTTACCCAGTAATAACACATCATCTTTCATAGGAAATCCGTCAGAAACATCTACAGTCAAATATCCAGTGTAATATTTATTCTGCACATATAGTTTATGTAAAATGACAGAAAATACTGCTCCTCCAAATACTTCTAAAAGGACTGATGAGTGTAATGACGTTTGTTCAGAGAGGGAAGTACCCCTCTCGTATTAGAAAACAATATGCCCCAGTATCCCTAAATGTTCGTACTTTAATTTTCTTTGAATTCTCCTGAAGGAAGATCTGACAAGTACTGTAGTATGGGACCATCCCACACTCTACTTTTCTGTGATTCATTTCAGTAGAGAGATTAGTACTCCTCCTAATGGTTGGGGCCTAATTGGGCAGTTGGGCTTCATGACCGGGTTTATGGCAAAAGTAACATACTACCTCAGGTTTAACTTTGGCTCCCGGCTGATTTTATGGCTGGCACCACTCTGGGTACTGACGTCGTGGTTCACCATGTGGAGCATAAGTTTGATGTCACTCACCAGGTTGACCATGAGTTGAATAACGTAGCTCACCAGGTGACTTAGTTGGTCGGAGTCATCGTTCACCTTCGTCCTGGCACTTCGTCCCCAGTCAGGAACTCTTCTTTGACGGTCTCTGCTCACCCCAGGCTGTTGAAGAGAAAGATGAGACCGCTCGGACAAGGCGGTTAGTTTCAAAAGTATCAGCCAACCTGGCAACTTCCAATGCAGTAGCCAACGAATGATCTTGAAGAAAAACTCGAACCTCTGGTCAACAGATTCCAGCAGGTTATCCACCAAGAAAAACTGGACCAGGTCCGAGAGTTAGTGACACCACTTGCCTTGTACCACTTATACTTGGCAGGAATAAACTGATAAGCCCCAAGACGGTGGTTTTACCACCCGATAGTTGCCAAAGTCGTCATTGTTTAACACAGATAAACTCCTGTGCCTTACCATACAACTCTGTATGCACCAACCTGCCCAATGCACCTCAGGCCACCCTAAGGCTCGAGCCTGGTTTTCAAATGCCTCGAAAACTGTTCAGGCTCGGCTTCAACAAAACGACAAACCTAGCGGTACAGCCTTTTGCAAACTAAAGTCATCTACAGTCGATTTGAATTGCCTCCTCTCCTTCTCTCTATCAAACTCTTCCTAGCATATGCTCGCCGCTCCCTGGTCTGCTCAAGATTGATTTTGGCTAAGTCAAGCGCCAATGAAGCCGACTCGCCATTAGACAAACCCGATGCACTTGCTGCACACGATACTGCTGGTCTGAGTGTCCTGGTGTTGTGTCTCCCATTATTCTGCAGGAACCTAAGCGGAGATATGTGATTAACACCTCCTGTAGCGGATACGTCAATCTGGTGCGCCATAGTTGCTCCAGCTTTCAACTTTGTACGAATAATGTAACGAAGCTGAGCAGCACTGAGAGTGTTTTGATACTCTATACAAATGGAACAAGCAATTCGCCAGAAACGCTGTAGAGAAAGTTTGGGCAGGTTTAGTAGAGGGAACTCGGACACCAATCGCCTGACTCGTATAGGTGGCATTAACCCCAACCACGTTTTGCAATACACACTCAATCAGCAATGCAAAGTACGATGGGACACACATACACATAATAACAAGGCTGACATGCAATACTGAAGCGATGACAAAGTTAAGAACAGAAAAGCAGAACGCCATTTTTCCACTCATAAATGCATATAAATGCAAGATAACAAGTTTACACTAACTTATATTAAGTTATTAATAGAACTAGGCATTAAAACACAATAAAAAGTAAAATACATGCACTACATTCATTACTGTAAATGACTTTGTGGAGTGAATTTGAGAATAAAAAACCCACATGTGTTAGTCTTTGCCTTGGGTTGTTCCTTGTCTGAGACTTGATTTAAAGTCAGGTACACCAGGTTTTTAATTTTGTACATATGTTCGTAATAACACCCATGTACCCACTGCAACACAAACCGCATTAATGCTCCCATTTTTCCAATGTAACACAACCTATACTAATTTACTCATGTTTCCCAAGCTTTATAACCCATGCTAGTTAAGACATGTTCCTCATGTATTACAACCCATACTAGTTCAGACATGTTCCCCATGCATCAAAACCCACACTAGTTTATCCTGTTCAAACCACACGGTAGGTTCAAACACCGTCACAGAGTCTCAAAACCCCAGACCGTCGCGTAACCACTGGGCCAACTAGCTTCAAAGATTCATCCAATAGGTAATTTCTACACCATAGGAAGGTTAGCATAGCACCACTGTGTCCACAAATGCAAGTTTTTACAGACGAATCTCCCGCTAGCATGACCGTGACGAACTCTAGCTCAGTCCCCTCAAAGCCGTCAACATGACTCAACGAAATCGTAATGACACGATTGCAAACAAACCATACCACGGGTGGGGTTCAAACCCCTCGGTCAGAGAGTCATGTTGACGGCTTTGAGGGGACTTGAGCTAAAGTTCGTCACGGCCATCTGCGGGAATTCGTCTGTAAAACTTGCATTTGTGGACACAGTGGTCCTTTGCTAACCTTCTATGGTGTAGAAATATACCTAGTTGGATGAATCTTATTGAAGCTAGCTGGCCCAGTGGCTTACGCGACGGTCTGGAGTTTTGAGACTCTGTGACCGCGGGTTCGAACCCCACCCGTGGTATGGTTTGTTTGCAATCGTGTCATTACAATTTCGTTAAGTCATGTTGAGTTATCCTGTTCCTATGGAACACAACCAAATTTTAAACACCCATATTGCGCATTCAACATAGCCCACACTTGTTTAGTCATGTTCCTCATGCAACATAGCCCACACTTCTTTAGTCATGTTCCTCATGCAACATAGCCCACATTTATTTAGTCATGTTCCTCATGCAACATAGCCCACACTTCTTTAGTCATGTTCCTCATGCAAGATAGCCACACTTTAGTGATGTTCCTCATGCAACATAGCCCACACTACTTTAGTCATATTCCTCATGCAACATAGCCTACACTTGTTTAGTCATGTTCCTCATGCAACATAACCACACTTGTTTAGTCATGTTCTCATGCAACATAGCCCACACTTTTTTGTCATGTTCCTCATGCAACATTGCCCACACTTGTTTAGTCATGTTCCTCATGCAACATAACCCACACTTGTTTAGTCATGTTCATCATGCAACATAGCCCATACTTGTTTAGTCATATTCTCATGCAACATAACCCACACTTGTTTAGTCATGTTCCTCATGCAACATAAAACACACTTATTTAGTCATGTTCCTCATGCAACATAGCCCACACTTGTTTACTCATGTTCCTCATGCAACATAACCCACACTTGTTTAGTCATGTTCCTCATGCAACATAACCCACACTTGTTTAGTCATGTTCCTCATGCAACATAGCCCCACTTGTTTAGTCATGTTCCTCATGCAACATATCCACACTTGTTTATTCATGTTCCTCATGCAACATAGCCCACACTTGTTTAGTCATGTTCCTCATGCAACATAGCCCCCACTTGTTTAGTCATGTTCCTCATGCAACATATCCCACACTTGTTTATTCATGTTCCTCATGCAACATAGCCCACACTTGTTTAGTCATGTTCGTCATGCAACATAGCCCACACTTGTTTAGTCATGTTCCTCATGCAACATATCCCACACTTGTTTATTCATGTTCCTCATGCAACATAGCCCACACTTGTTTAGTCATGTTCCTCATGCAACAAAACCCACACTTGTTTAGTCATGTTCCTCATGCAACATAACCCACACTTGTTTAGCCATGTTCCCCATGCAACATAACCCACACTTGTTTAGTCATGTTCCTCATGCAACATAACCCACACTTGTTTAGTCATGTTCCTCATGCAACATAACCCACACTTGTTTAGTCATGTTCCTCATGCAACATAACCCACACTTGTTTAGTCATGTTCCTCATGCAACATAACCCACACTTGTTTAGTCATGTTCCCCATGCAACATAACCCACACTTGTTTAGTCATGTTCCTCATGCAACATAACCCACACTTGTTTAGGCATGTTCCTCATGCAACATAGCTTACACTTGTTTAGTCATGTTCCTCATGCAACATAACCCACACTTGTTTAGCCATGTTCCTCATGCAACATATCCCACACTTGTTTAGTCATGTTCCTCATGCAACATAGCCCACACTTGTTTAGTCATGTTCCTCATGCAACATAGCCCACACTTGTTTAGTCATGTTCCTCATGCAACATAGCCCACACTTGTTTAGCCATGTTCCCCATGCAACATAACCCACACTTGTTTAGTCATGTTCCTCATGCAACATAGCCCACACTTGTTTAGTCATGTTCCTCATGCAACATAGCCCACACTTGTTTAGTCATGTTCCTCATGCAACATAACCCACACTTGTTTAGCCATGTTCCCCATGCAACATAACCCACACTTGTTTAGTCATGTTCCTCATGCAACATAACCCACACTTGTTTAGTCATGTTCCTCATGCAACATAACCCACACTTGTTTAGTCATGTTCCTCATGCAACATAACCCACACTTGTTTAGTCATGTTCCTAATGCTTCACAACTGACTCTAGTACATTCAAGTTTCCCGAAGGGAAACTCACACTAAATTCATTATGTTCCCATTGGTGAACAAATCATACTAGTTCACCCATGTTCCCCATGCACATAACCCACATTAATTTCATCATGTTCCCCTTGAAACACAAGCCACACTAGTTCACCCATATTCCCCATACAACATAACATACAGTAAGTATTTACAGGTTCCCCATGCAACACATCCCACATTTGCACACCCATGTTCCTTGTGCAACACAACCCATACCTGTACACCCATGTACGCCATGCAAACAGTACACACTAGTTCACCTCTCAAAATCCCTTCATGGGAGGCTCATTGATGCTGGTGAGGGGCTCTTGATCTAGGAAAATGGATCTATGTTCCAATTCTCTTAAGCCAGAATGACTTCCATCCCTTTCCTACAGGCGCTGTATAATCTCTACGTGTTTAGCGCTCCCCATAATAATAATTACCACTTGAAATTTTCCCATGAAACACCACTAGTTCACCATGCATATGTATGGTGAACTAGTGGGTTGTGGTGAAGTTATTATGGGTAATTTCAAGCATAAAACTGACGGATGAAACTGGGACCCAGAAGGAACACCGGAAACATGGTTATCAATTCTCAAGAGAAAGGATTCATTGAACTAAAGGCCGGTATCACTTACTCGAATGTCACGTAAGTTATAGAAGATAATCACGAGTGTGGTAAAGCACTTGGCAGAAAAGGATTTCATAAGGAGCAATCAACATGGGTTTAGTGATGGCAAATCTTGTATTAACTAGCTGGAGATCTAAGACAAAGTGACAGAAGTGAGACAAGAGAGAGAGAGAGAAAGGAATGCGTAGCTTACATATTCTTGGAATGTAGGAAAGCATTTGATACTGTACCTCACATGAGACCAGGGTAAAAACTTGAGGTGCAGGCATGAATAACATGTGAAATACTCCTGTGGATCAAAGAGTACCTTAGTGGAAGGAAACAGAGTGATTGTCTGGGAAGAGATTTTAGAATGAGGAAGAGTGACAAGTGGGGTTCTTCAAGGATCGGCATTAGAACTAGTTCTGTTTCTAATATATATTAATGACATCCAGATGGGGTTTAAGTAGATGTAAAACTAAGGAGAAGTATGAAAACCATTAAGGAGAAGAAAAGGTTACAAAGGGGTCTGGAAAAACTGCAAGATTGGTCAGATAACTTATCTGACCAATACTTGAATTTAACCACAACATAAACACTATTGTGAAGATTGGCGAAGGGGCAAGAAGACCAGATACACATTACATAGTTGCAAGACAGAGATTGCAGACCTTGCTCAAAGAAAAAGACCTAGGTGACCAGGTTGAGCATAATGCTAGACAAATCGCTGGAGGCACAAACCACCCATATAATATTTACAGCCATTGCTCTTCTTTCCAATCTAGGAGCAATTTAAAGAATCTCAACAAAATCATTCAAGTCCTCTGTGCTACATGTCAGGCTCACCTTGGAGTACGCAGCACCAGAATAGAAGCAACATCTGATAAAGTAGATGAAGCAAAGTGCAGAGGTATGCAACGAGACTAGTCTCAAGCTTAAGGAGTATGAGCTTTGGGGAGAGGATAACAGAACTGAACATGATGACACGGGAAGACATGATGGAAGAATAAAAAAAATTCTCAGGATAACTGATAGGGTAGACCGGATAGATTGAGAGACGAGAAACAGGTATACGGGAGGCAGAGTTGGAAATGAAGCCCCAGATGAATCAGGAAGTACTTCTTCAGCCTCCGGGTGGTCAGAAAGTGAAATTAGAAAGTTTTATGAGCAGATACGACTGACCCCACGAGGCCTAGGGTGGGGATGGGATCTGGCAAGCGGCAAGTTACAAGGCTAAATGATGCTACATGTATATATATATATATATATATATATATATATATATATATATATATATATATATATATATATATATATATATATATATATATATATATATATATATATATATATATATATATGTCGTGCCGATTAGGTAAAACTTGCGATTTTGGCTTACATAGCAACGCTCACCTTGCCATATAAGACAAGTGAAAATTTGTGTATGCAATAAGAACATAAGAAAGGAGGAACACTGCAGCAGGCCTGTTGGCCCATACTAGGCAGGTCCTTCACAATCCGTCCCACTAACATAATATTTGCTCAACCCAATTTTCAATGCTACCCAAGAAATAAGCTTTGACAATTCTACCCACTCATGCGCGAGTCCCACTCAAATCCAACCCCTCTCACTCATGAATTTATCCAACCTAAATTTGAAACTACCCAAGGTCCTAGCTTCAATAACCCTAATAGGCAGACTGTTCCACTCATCAACTACCCTATTTCCAAACCAATACTTTCCTATATCCTTTCTAAATCTAAACTTATCTAACTTGAATCCATTATTGCGGGTTCTCTCTTGGAGAGATATCCTCAAGACCTTATTTATATCCCCTTTGTTAATACCCATTTTCCACTTGTATACCTCGATCATGTCTCCCCTCATTCTACGTCTTACAAGTGAATGTAATTTTAGGGTCTTCAATCTTTCTTCGTAAGGAAGATTTCTAATGCTATGTATTAATTTAGTCATTCTACGCTGAATGTTTTACAACGAATTTATGTCCATTCTGTAATATGGAGACCAAAACTGAGCTGCGTAATCTAGGTGAGGCCTTACTAATGATGTATAAAGCTGTAATATAACCTCTGGACTTCTGTTGCTAACACTTCTTGATATAAATCCCAGTAATCTATTTGCCTTATTACGTACGCTTAGGCATTGCTGTCTTGGTTTAAGGTTGCTGCTTACCATCACCCCCAAGTCCTTCTCGCAATCTGTATGGCTAAGTTCTACGTTATTTAACTTATAAGTGCTTGGGTTATGGACACTCCCAAGCTTCAGAACCTTGCATTTATCTACATTGAACTGCATCTGCCACTTTTCTGACCACGAATTAAGTTTGTCTAAATCTTCCTGAAGTTCTATGACATCTATGTTTGAATCAATTATCCTACCTATCTTCGTGTCGTCGGCGAATTTGCTCATATCACTAGTAATTCCCTCATCAAGGTCATTGATATATATTATAAATAACAATGGGCCTAAGACTGATCCCTGTGGAACACCACTTGTTACAAGTCCCCATTCGGATTTAACCCCATTTATGCACACTCTCTGCTTCCTATTGGTGAGCCATGACTCGATCCATGACAGCACTTTTCCCCCAATGCCATGAGCTGCCACTTTCTTTAACAGTCTCTGGTGCGGTACTCTATCAAAAGCCTTACTAAAGTCTAAATAAACAATATCGAATTCTTTATCGTGATCAACAGCCTCAAAAGCTTTACTGAAGAAGGTTAATAAATTAGATAGGCAGGAACGGCCCCTCGTGAATCCATGCTGGGTATCATTAATCAAATTATGGTTATCTAGATAGCTTCTAATAATATCAGCTATAATTGACTCTAGTAATTTGCCTACAATTGAGGTCAGGCTTATTGGACGGTAGTTTGACGGTAGTGACTTGTCCCCTGCTTTAAAAATAGGAATTACATTAGCCATCTTCCACATATCAGACACTACACCTGTTTGAAGAGATAAATTAAAAATGTTAGATATTGGTTCACAGAGTTCCATTTTGCATTCCTTAAGAACCCTTGCAAAAAGCTCATCAGGACCCGGCGATTTATTTTGTTTCAGTCGGTCCAGCTGTTTCATAACCATTTCGCTAGTGACTGTGATATTACATAATTTATCTTCTTCTGGGCCTCTGTAAAAATTAATTACTGGGATATTATTAATGTCTTCCTGTGTGAAAACCGAGAGAAAATAATTATTAAAAATAGAGCACATATCATTCTCCTTGTCAGTAAGATGCCCAAAGTTATTTTTAAGGGGACCTATCTTATCCCTAACTTTTGTTCTATAAACCTGGAAAAAACTTTTGGGTTAGTTTTGAATCCCTAGCAACTTTAATTTCATAGTCCCGTTTAGCTTTTCTTATTCCCTTTTTAACGTCCCTCTTAATGTCAGTATACTGATTTATAAGATGACCCTCACCTCTTTTTATGCGCCTATAAATTCCTTTCTTCTGCCCTAAAAGATATTTGATCCTATTATTCATCCATTTTGGGTCATTTCTACTTGATCTAATTTCTTTATACGGGATAAATGTTCTTTGGGCAGCCTGTATAGTGTTAAGAAAACTGTCATATTGATACCTCTCTTCTTCACCCCAGTCCACAGTTGATAAGTGTTCTCTAAGTCCATTATAATCTGCTAAGCGAAAATCTGGGACCGTTACTGAATTATCCCTACTATCATACATCCATTCAATGCTAAAGGTAATTGACTTGTGGTCGCTTGAGCCGAGTTCCTCTGTAATTTCTAAATTATTGACAAGGGTTTCCTTGCTTGCCAGAACCAAGTCAAGTAGGTTATTTCCCCTTGTAGGTTCTGTTACAAACTGCTTCAAAAAGCAATCCTGAACTACTTCTAAAAAGTCGTTAGATTCTAAATTCCCTGTCATGAAATTCCAATCAATCTGACTAAAGTTAAAGTCCCCTAGAATTACTACGTTATCGTGTCTTGTGGCCTTAACAATTTCCTCCCAAAGTAGTCTCCCTTGATCCCTATCTAAGTTTGGAGGACGGTAAATCACGCCTAAAATCAATTTTTCACACTCCTCTGAAAATTCTATCCAGACAGACTCTGTATGTGTTAATTCAGACTTTATACCCGTTTTTATGCAACAATTTAAATGATCACGGACATAGAGTGCCACCCCACCCCCCTTCCCGATACTTCTGTCTACTTGGAACAATTTAAAACCCTGAATGTGACATTCGGCAGGCAAGTCCCGATTTTTCATATTAAACCATGTCTCAGTTATTGCAAAAACATCAATATTACCCGTACTTGCAACTAATCTCAACTCGTCCATCTTATTCCTAGCACTACGACTATTGGTGTAATATATATTTAGAGACCCTCCTTTCTCTTTACCCTTCCTGCTCATCTCTGTTTTTCCACTATACCTATTACTGTCCTTGTCATCTAGTGTCACTAGCTTTCCACTATCCACCTTATTCTGCCTATTACTAGTTCTCCTACAACTTATAATATTACTACACTGGGACTTCTCTGTTTTCCCCCCAAAACCCATACCACTAACTATTTCTAGTTTAAAGCCCTAACAGCTCCCTCCACTGCAGTTGCCAGTGCCCCCACCCCAGACCTTGATAAATGAACCCCATCCCTGGCATACATGTCATTTCTGCCATAGAAGAGGTCCCAGTTGTCAAAGAATGTTACTGAATTTTCCTTACAGTATTTGTCCAGCCAGCAATTGACACCAATTGCCCTGGACAGCCATTCATTTCCAACTCCTCTCCTTGGCAAAATACCACATATGACAGGGTTCCCACCTTTCTTCCTAATTATGTCTATTGCTGACCTAAACCTGCTAGTCAGGTCCTCACTCCTACGTCTGCCAACATCGTTGCCTCCAGCACTGAGACAGATAATAGGATTGCTCCCATTACCTCTCATGATGTCGTCCAGACGGCTAACAATATCCTCCAACCCAGCCCCAGGAAAGCAAACCCTCTGTCTCCTACTCCTATCAATCAAACAGAAAGCCCTATCCATGTACCTAACCTGACTGTCCCCAACAACAGCAATGTTTTTACCTTCCTTTGTGTCTTTCGTCGTGACGCTCCCAGAAGTCGACTCACATTCATCGGGTAGCACGGAGAATGGGTTCGATGTTTCCACAACATTCTCCTGGGTCTTCGTTGTTTCTACCTCTCCACCCGTCCTCTTCATCCTTAACTTTGTCCCATGCGTTTTAGCCACTGTCCAGGTTCCTTTCTTGGCTTGAGGATTCTCAACAGGAGGATTACTACGAATCCTCTTGTTTTCCTCAGTCAGTCGCTGTATCTCAAGCTTAGCTACCCTCAGTTCTTCCTTCAGCTGCTGGTAGAGTAGCTCAAGAGAGGACATCTTCTTCAGATGTCAGGTCCACCAATAATTTCGCCAAAAATCATTCTGAACATAACGAAAAAAATATATTTCATTGTGTTTGTTTATTATTAAATTAATATTAACGTATCTAAAATATATTTAGTTGGGTTAGGCTAAATTAAATTGCGCTTGTTGTAATAAGGTTAGGTAGGTTTTCAAAGTTTCTCTTCGTACAAAATTATAAATTCTTACATTAACATAAATGTAAAAAAGATATCTTTAAACGTATAAGAGAAAATTTTAGAAAGGACTTAATTTTAGATGAGTTCTTGCTAATTGACCAGTTTTACCTAATCGGCACGACATAATTTTATATATATATATATATATATATATATATATATATATATATATATATATATATATATATATATATATATATATATATATATATATATATATATATATATGTCGTGCCGATTAGGTAAAACTTCGATTTGGCTTAAATAGCAACGCTCACCTTGCCATATAAGACAAGCGAAAATTTATCTATGCAATAATATCGCCAAAATCTTTCTAAACCTTACGAAAAAATATATTTCATTGTGTTTGTTTATTATTAAATTATTGTAAACGTATCAAAAATATATTTAGTTGGGTTAGGCTAAATTAAATATCGCTTCTTATAATAAGGTTAGGTAAGTTTTCTAAATTTCTTTTGGTACAAAATTATAAATTTTTACATTAACATAAATAAAAAATATATATCTTTAAACGTATAACAGAAAATTTTAGAAAGGACTAAATTTTAAATGAGTTCTTGCTAACTGACAAATTTTACTTATTCGGCACGACATATATATATATATATATATATATATATATATATATATATATATATATATATATATATATATATATAGCAAAAAGATCACAGTAAACAGGTGATATCAAAATATGCAAGAAAACCACTATGAAAAAATAGAAGAATTCCAAGCGCTTTCGTGACTACTCACATTATCAAGGAACTATAACAGGAAACATGACAAGAAGGGCTTATATAAGGGGCGAGACTACACTTCACAGTCACATCACACTAACAAAGACTAAACCTCACAGTAGCGTAACATCGCACGACTCTGTGAAGAGGAAAATAAGAAAGGACCTGAAACTCTTCCCAAGAATTAAGATTAGTCCAATTTATCATTAAATTCTTCCCAAATTTTATTAATTATAAAGGAATCCAATTTATATAAACCAAAAGAAATATTCATATTATTTTCAAAACTGCTTTTAATGAAACATGATTCTATTATATTTCTCTCAACCATGGACTTGCTTGATACAACCTTCTCAGCATTTTGAAAATCAATTGGATGGTTAAAATCTCTCACATGAATAAATAGAGCATTAGAATCTTGTCCAGTTCTAATGCTATATTTATGTTGTTTTAATCTTAGTTCAAGACTTTTACCAGTTTGACCATAATAAACTTTATCGCATATTTTGTATATAATGTATAAACTTTATTTCAAGACAAAATACATTGACAAAATACATTGACAGGAATACAATAGTGAGTAGAACAGCATAGATAACAACTCAGACCTACATGTCAAATACTTCGTCCAGCTCCCCGGCAGTGGGACGCGTGCCCAGAATAGTGCAGGCATTTCCTTTCTGGATCGCAACACTGAGTCTCTGAAAGAGGAAGCTGGTCGCCCTGTGGTCCTTGGTTTCTATGATGAGTTTTTCACCCAGCTCTTTGAGAAACTTTAGAGCACACTTGTCCCATGCTCCAAGGGTCTCCGACCCAATTGGGATAAAGTTATAGCAAGGGGGAAGGCCTTCATATTTGCGAGTCTTCTGGGTCTTCCTGTGGCTGGCAGCTCCACCCCCTTCGGCTACGGAGTATGGCAAGTAGGTGTCTGCCATTGTGGCAGCACAGGTGAAGTCCCAAGCAATCTGCTTACCATCCTTTCAGGGTAGCATAGTGGCTCCATCAGGACGCTTTTGACTTCCATCAGACCTCTGCACTTGGGATTCCCGTTGAGCTGGGCAACATATATATATATATATATATATATATATATATATATATATATATATATATATATATATATATATATATATATATATATATATATATATATATATGCAAGACAACCACTATGAAAAATAGAAGAATTCCAAGCGCTTTCGTGACTACTCACATTATCAAGGAACTATAAAAGGAAACATGACGAGAAGGCTTATAAAGGGGCAGAATACACCTCACAGTCACATCACACTAACAAAGACTACACCTCACAGTAGCGTAACATCTCACGACTCTGTGAAGAGGAAAATAAGAAAGGACCTGAAACTCTTCCCAAGAATTAAGATTAGTCCAATTTATCATTAAATTCTTCCCAAATTTTATTAATTATAAATGAATCCAATTTATATAAACCAAAAGAAATATTCATATTATTTTCAAAACTGCTTTTAATGAAACATGATTCTATTATATTCCTCTCAACCATGGACTTGCTTGATACAACCTTCTCAGCATTTTGAAAATCAATTGGATGGTTAAAGTCTCTCACATGAATAAATAGAGCATTAGAATCTTGTCCAGTTCTAATGCTATATTTATATATAATGCTATATCTATATTTGCGTCTTACTAAAGCAGATAAAATAAATGCAATTGTAATTATGAAAGAAACCGATTACCAAGATAAAATGAATAACCTCCTAGATGATTTTGAAACCTATTCTAAACTTAGAAAGAATCCCTTAGAAACTGTTAACAGCAATTTCAATAAAACAATAAAACATCTATTGAAGGGCAAAGATGAATTAATTAAAAAATTTACTTCCACTAATCCATATTTACCTTATATGTATGGGTTAATAAAAACACACAAACCTGGTAATCCTGTTAGACCAATTATTAGCTCTATAGGTTCAGTTTCTTATAAACTTTCTAAATGGCTTGTTGATATTTTGAGCCCAATTGTTGGAAAAATTTCTAATTTTAATGTTAAAATCAGTTTAGATTTAGTTGATAAATTTAGCACCTTGACTGATTTATACGATTTCAATATGGTTAGTTTTGATGTTACCTCCTTGTTTACAAAAGTTCCAGTTGGTGATTTACTAGGATTCTTATCTGAAGAACTGGTTAATTATGATTTACCATTGCCAGTTCCTACTATCATTAAACTTATTAAACTTTGTATTGTTGATGCAAAATTTGTATTTAATGATGAGTTTTACACTCAGAAGTTTGGTATGGCAATGGGAAATCCTCTTTCACCTGTTCTTAGTAACTTATATATGGAATTTTTCGAAACAAGATTGCTTAACACTATCCTTCCCAATAGAGCTAAGTGGTGTAGATATGTTGATGATATTTTGTGCCTTATGCCTAAGAATGTAGACATAAACCATTTCCTTGTTAAATTAAATAGCTTAGCTCATTCTATAAATTTTACTGTTGAATTCGAAGTTAATAACTCATTGCCCTTCCTAGATGTGTTTATTATTAAGGGTAACATTGATTTTAAATTCAAAATTTACAGAAAACCTACAAATAATTGTTCCTATGTACACTATTACTCTTCACATCAAGATAGAGTTAAAGTGTCGGTTTTTTCTTCAATGTTTTTGAGAGCTTTACGTATTTGTAGTCCAGAGTTCATAGATGAAGAAACCTCTAAAATTTATGAAATAGCTAATGATTTAAAATACCCAAGAAACATAATTGATAAATCTTTTTTAAAAAGCTAGGAATACTTTTACAATCCAAAAAGGGACAACCAACCTTATTCAACCAAAAATATGTTGGTTCTCCCTTACCATGAAAACTTGGTTGATATGCCTTCCTTTCTTAAGAATTTTAATATCAAAGTTGTATTTAAAAATCTTGATACAGTAAAAAGACTTTTGATAAAAAATTCCCCCCAAAATGCTGACGGATGTGTCTATAAGATTCCCTGTAAAATATGCGATAAAGTTTATTATGGTCAAACTGGTAAAAGTCTTGAACTAAGATTAAAACAACATAAATATAGCATTAGAACTGGACAAGATTCTAATGCTCTATTTATTCATGTGAGAGACTTTAACCATCCAATTGATTTTCAAAATGCTGAGAAGGTTGTATCAAGCAAGTCCATGGTTGACAGGAATATAATAGAATCATGTTTCATTAAAAGCAGTTTTGAAAATAATATGAATATTTCTTTTGGTTTATATAAATTGGATTCATTTATAATTAATAAAATTTGGGAAGAATTTAATGATAAATTGGACTAATCTTAATTCTTGGGAAGAGTTTCAGGTCCTTTCTTATTTTCCTCTTCACAGAGTCGTGAGATGTTACGCTACTGTGAGGTGTAGTCTTTGTTAGTGTGATGTGACTGTGAGGTGTATTCTGCCCTTTATAAGCCTTCTCGTCATGTTTCCTTTTATAGTTCCTTGATAATGTGAGTAGTCACGAAAGCGCTTGGAATTCTTCTATTTTTTCATAGTGGTTGTCTTGCATATTTTGATATCACCTGTTTACTGTGATCTTTTTGCATATATATATATATATATATATATATATATATATATATATATATATATATATATATATATATATATATATATATATATATATATATATATATGCATATATATATATATATATATATATGCATATAGGTAAGTATAGTACACACCACAATACTTACATCAAAAAAGGCTTCACGAAAACTAAAGGCACTTAAAGAACAAAATGAACTACCAAAGTACAAGATCATTTGGAATGTGTCTACTCACTGGAATAACAATGTTAGATCGCAAATGAGGAGGTGAGGGGATAATGAAGTTATTTGGACATTTAGAGAGGATGGAGGGTGCTTAAATCTGTAGTGGGTCGTCCTTGTGAAGGTTGGAGGGAGGAGTTATAAATGAAGTTTAGTATGCGAGAGACTTAGACATCCAACAGGCATGTTTCAGCTTGGTGAATAAGAGTAAGTGGAGGCAAGTGTTTTTCATGACTTGACGTGCTGTTGGAGTGTGAACAAAGTAACATTTATGAAGTGATTCAAGAAAAAATGTTAGCCGGAATTGAGTCCTGGAGGTGGGAAGTACAGTACCTGCACTCTGAAGGAGAGGTGGGCACATTTCAGCTCGGAGGTGGATCTGAGCTGTAATGTCGGCGCGCCTCTGGCATGAATGATGGTGAAAGTGTTTTTTTCTCCTCTCACCCTACCTCGGTGGAAGACGCCCGGTGCGTTAAACAAATGTTTTGCTTAAATAACACACATGTACCATCATTTGATTGAAGTAAATACAAGTATATAACGAAATTCTATTTTTCATTGAAAATATTTCACAAAACAACTATATGGCGTAGTGAAAGAAATTATCACGTATCAGAAATACTGCCTCAAGGACAGAATTTGAAAATTTCATCAACAAAGCTACGAGTGAACCAAGATTTTCACTCCTGGGTAACACACTATTAGCCCTCAAAGTGTTAACGATAACTAGATTTGAAAGCTTCACCACAGACTATAACACAATACCCGGCACATTTCTAGATGCCCGATATTAGAATAATTTATTTAACAATGCAGCGAATAACTCGTGTAAAACAAACCTTAACAATATTAACAATGTAGTGAAACTCAGGAGGGAACTGGGGCGTCGCCATGATTTTTTTATTGGGAGGCTTAGGGAGGCCAGCTGGTTGGACGGGGGACTTGGGGAGCCCTTGCGTTACCAAAGAAAGTTCACTGTTTTTACCTAGATTGTATATTGCAGATGAATTAAAATAACAATGTATACTGACAGTATGTAAATTAACTGTAATTATAGATTTTAAATTTTCAGTTATTACAATTAAGATTTTATAAGCTTTTATCTTTTTAAATTTAAATTAATAAATTTCATGTTTTATGTTACTAAAAATTATTCAGATTTTTATTTCTGATTATGTTTTAATCAGATTACTAAATATGGAGATATTCAGAATTTTTTTTTCAGTCTGTAAGCCTCACGGAAGTGACTAACTAATAATGAGTAATAACACTCATATAACAGAAATTAACATATTTAATGTTGAACCTTCCTGCGTTAATTAAAACACATTGTGTGATAAGCATTCCATCATACACTGAACACAGTCAACATAATTTAAAAAAAAATATTGAAAAGTATCGTTATCAACATCTGTACCGATACCAGTATCGGCAAAAACTTGTGTGCTGGTATATAATAATAATAATAATAATAATAATAATAATAATAATAATATCTTTATTTACTACAAGTACATGTACAAGGTATACAGGCCTAGCTGACATCAATGACATACTACTATATAGAAAGCTCCTTGTTATCCTGAGCGGGCAAATTAGGTCAGTTTTTTCCCAGGATGCGACTCACACCAGTCGACTAACACCCAGGTACCCATTTTAAACTGATGGGTGAACAGGGAGAGGGACAGCAGGTGTCTTATGTAAACACGTCCCTAATGTTTTTCAGCCGTACCGGAGGAGATTCGATCTCCGGACCTTAGAGTGTGAGCTGAGTGCGCTAGCGATCGAGCTACGGGACACGCCTGACACATCCGTTGTGTCGTGTAGTGCAGTGAGTGGGCAACTGTGACACTGGCAGCTAGGTATCCCTCCCCTGGGTCCCACAGCCCCTCCACTACTCCCTCTATCTCATACCTAACCAAACCTATCCCACCCCCGCCGTGAGACCGCCAACCACATCTGGGACTATCTCCTCCTCCACCTCTCTCCTGCTCCATTATGCACCACCTGTGGAACGTACCCTCACCCACACGGGTTATTTTTCCTTCAGTCCAGGTTTACCAGACAGATTGAGGTATGGCAGATGATGTTGCAGCTAGGCAGACAAAAGCCAGGGAACAGTGCACCTAACAATGAAAGAAGAGGCACATGTCAGGTGTGTGGAGGGTATCGGTCAATCAACAAGACTGGCCTTATACAGCACACAATGGGTGTGCTGGATCAGAGCAGCCCACAGCCTCTACAGGCAGATGCAAATTCCAATGGCAACCTTCTCAGTTGCAAATCCACTGCTAGCAGTACCCTGTCTCGCATTCCTAAAGCTGCTCGTTCATATGCTGCAGAGAAATTCACAGACCTTCTAAAGCAGGTAAACAGAAGCTCCACCACCTTAAAAGCCCGAGACACCATTAAATTAAGGTAGGACGCAACCTGCTCCTGTTTGGCAACGTCTGTCTAGCTGTTCTTGCAAGACGCAGTAAATTGCTAATCACATCAGTCATCAAAGCAGTGCGCAACCACCCAGGACCAGATAATTGTGTACCTCTGCCCCATCATCACAGGAATCACAGAGGCAAACCTAAGAAAAAATCCACTGAAAACGAGAAAATGTGTGCACAGGTTAGCAAAAAAAATGAAGAGGCAACACAGTGGGAGTAATTAGAATAATCACAAGCGATGACACAGTTGCTCACAAAGATGAGGCCAACTAAGAGACAAGCACCCACCTAGGGACACCAGAGTCATTAACAACAACCCTGATGATGACTCCATCATTGGACAGTTAATTTTGCCATAAACAGAAGTTTATAAAGCGATGGTGTCATTTCAAGTAAGAGGTTAAATTGAAATTCGACAACAACACATCAGAGAGATGGTAAATTCAGTACTTGGCACAACTGAATCAGTTCTTCTTTCTGAGTTAACAACCTTCGTCAACAACTGTCTACATGGTGAGGATCCATGTATATACATGGGTTCTCCAATCACAATTAGATTGTGATCTGAATTAATTGTTTTTAACACTGTTATCTTTCTTTTAAGGTCATCATTATTCGTGAAAATAAGGTCAAGTGTGTTTTCCAGTCTTGTTGCTTTCACTATCTGTTGGCTTAGGGTAATTTTATTTCTTGTGTGTTTGACTTTTCCTCTGAGCTGCCTCTAGGGATTGTCTCTATTAAAACATTATTTACTACATTTTTCCATTTTGTATGTCTTAAACTGAAGTCACCAAGCAGCATGATATGATACATGATACTAGGGGCTGGGGTTGAACTGGTGGGATTTTGCACTTGGCGGCTTATATACAACAACAATGATTATGTTTTGGTTCTCAATCTTCATTGCTAAGAATTCAACTACATCATTTGTGGTGTTTAGTAACTGTGCAAATTAGCGACTCCTTGGCATGAAGGTGCCTGTTTTTTTTCTCTCTCGCATCTACTACATAAGCTGTATCCTGTTATCCATATTTCGTTGTCAAAGAGCTCTTTTTTATGGGTCTCTGTGAATGCTGCAGACATTGCATTTGACTCCACGAGTAGTCCACTGATAAAAAGTATTTTGTTGTGGATGGCTTAATTCCTTGTATATTCACAAACACATATTAAGTCGTATTGCTAATTTGTTGGGAAATTTTTTTGTTGCCATCAGTATTTATGGTTCTAGCCCTTTCACTGTCGACACCCCTTCTCTCAGTGTCGAAAAAAAAAAATCTTACGAAATGATAGAGAATCTACTTCCGAAGGTAATGAAACCAAAATTATGAAATTTGATGGAAAACTTACGGAATTACGCTCTCGCAAATTTAGCGGTCTCGGCGATTTTTATGCATCGGCGATTTCGTCCACTTTGAGCCGTGGAAAAATAAACACAAGCAGTATAATGTGATCCTTTATTGACAACGTTCCGCCCACACAGTGGGCTTTATCAAGTCACAAACAGATCTACCTAGGTGAATGGTACGTGAGTATATACAGGATGGAGTCAGGTGGAGAATTCTACATGTAACGATCTTCCGAGTAGGGTGACAGAGTCTAGAACATTGGGTAGCTTTAATAAGGTTCTAGACTGTCACCCTACTCGGAAGATCGTCACATGCAGCATTCTCCACCTGACTCCATCCTATACATACTCTCGTACCTTTCACCCAGGTAGATCTGTTTGTGACTTGATAAAGCCCATTGTGTGGGCGAAACGTTGTCAATAAAGGAACACATTATACTGTTTGTGTTTATTTTTCCATTGTGTCTGTATTTTATACCATTTATTTCCAATTTGTGCCCTATTTTGGGCCAATTCCATTGTTCCAGTCGATCAAACTCATAGCTACTTCGCTAGTACCTCTTTCATTCAGTCAATCGATTACAAGAAACCGTCCATTTACCTATTTCAACTACGCAGTAAAGGGATCAGAAATTGGTAATTTGACCAATTTCACACCAAATTCAAGAAAGGCCAATTTCAATATAGGGTCAAGAAAAAAACAATGCAGACACTCTTGGCACGAAAATAACATTTTCTCTGTTCATTAGTCACGTCTCCAGTCCCCTCTTATATTTCGCTTGCTTTACATTTTGAATTTTTAATCACAAAATATAGAAGACTTACTGTTAAGCAGTCTACTGCATTTTTGTAATAATTGTATAAATAATATCAATGCATTTGTGAACGCATATTAGACCCACCAGTTGACGTGTATTGGACGCGTGAGGTGACTTGTTTACTCTTGAACATCGGCAAAAATATAAAATTTCCGCTACTTTGCGCTCAATTTCTAGCTACTTTCCGTCCCGAAACCAATGAAAATCATCTCTATTTCTGTAATATATCTTCCATTCTATCAAATAAAACCACGAAAACGAGAATACATCCATAAAAAACATACGAAAATACATCGCAAAGTTTTAAACCAAAAACACAGTCGCAGTTTTTTTCTCATTATGCACTGTGTGTTGTAGGATTTTTTTTTATATAGTGCACACTTACCACATAGACCCATTGTCTCATATCTAAGCCCAAATTTCCCTCTCACAGCTTATCTGAGTGAGCTGAGCATATGGCGTCATACTACGGGACTGACATCAAAGCCGTGATGCAACGGGACCGACAATAAAAGGGGTTAGAGTAAGGTTCACTGGTTGCGCCTCCACTTCAACGAGGCGCCAAAGTAATAGAATAGTTTTGACATTTCTTTCCATTTTCTTTCGTTTCCTGGCACTTAAAAATCACTTGGTGTTGAATGTTTGTAAATACTATGGTTAGTTTTGGGGGCTATACCTCCTGGTCCCTTCCGAATAGTATGCAGGGCAGTTTACGTTGTAGCATTTTTTTCCATGGACTGATGTATAGCACATTTCGGGGTGAGAAAATTTGCAATAATTATAGAGACATACTCCATTAGACAGTAGACCTCGGCATTTTTTTTAGTGCTCAAATTTGCTTGTAGTATTTGTTTTTTTTCGGATATTCCATGCCTCATAGAATTTACATCAATTTGTTTTTAGCTGATTAGAATGAATGGGGGCTGAGTTTTCAATTTGTACAGTTTCTAGAACTGCACTACTGTCTTCAGTAGCTGTATCTTAATTAACACGTCATTATTATTTAAGTACTACTTACAAAATATTTGAGATAGAGAGAAAGAGAGACCTAATCACTGACTATATATAAAATGAAACTATTAGCTCATATAAACCTCTACAAAAATTCCCTCATATGATATAGCATGAGTAAAAAGAATAATTTTTTAAATATCATTTAAAAGATACACAGAAAAAGCTGTTTACATTGTATATAATATTATTAAATACAGAAAAATAAGGAACGATGAAGAGAGAATGTGCAAGTAAGGAAGGTGTTGCCTGCCTGAGCCAGCAACAAAATGTGTACTAACGACTAGCAATCACAGTGACGGAAAGCGACCTTTTACCTCACGAATTTTAATAACCTGACGACAGATGTGCAAGGAAGACTTCCCACTTCATAGAGACTCCAACCCAATAAACAGGATGCCAGAGAACGTTAATATCCACTACATTAGTAAATGCAGCGGAGGAGGCTGTGGTTTCTGTGCATGAGTACAGTAATTAACAATTGGTGGATTATTACCTAGCATTACTGCAATGTTTCTACCATAGATTGGTTAAAAAAACAAAGTTAAAATGGATTAGCATAAATGCTTGAAAAATAATGGTACTTTCATCGCTTATGAATCGTTATTTATAGTAATCTGCTTTATAATGAAGAATTTAGGGGCGGGTTTCATTTTATTGGCAATTTAATTTCAAATTATTATCAATTAACTATACGTAAATGTAATATTCTTAAAAAAAATATAGTTTCTAATTTTGAAGTGGCTTGGATAGGGAAAAAATCCACGAATGGTAGAATGTTAGATAAAACTAAGTCCTTATTTGGAGGAGAGGATGCATAAGAATTCCTTTTTTTTAAGTAATACAAGACGCTATATATATTTTGAAACATAAGTTTTCAGTTCACTACGTGTTTTCAAAAGTATAGGTGTGCTCCATAAAATATATCGCTTCCTTAGGGTACATATCAGTGAACATATTGCTCCATCACAGAATGAATATCTCCCTCACTGTATATATTGCTCCCTCAGTGCATGTATCTCATGCTCATTGAATATATCATATCATCGTAGTACGTATTGCTCCCATGGTGTATATAGTATATATCTACTTCAGTGTGTGTGAGTACACTGGGTCTGGTACTCATGATGCGCGCACGTCAGTGGCCCTGGATACCACAGGACTAATTTCACCTAATGTTTGGGATACCAGTCTCAAGAGCAGTACACAAGTTAATGTATCCAGAGAACAAAGTGGTTATAAGCTAAGAACAATTCTGCGACAAACCTGGTATCGAACCCATGATAATTTAACCAACTACCCTCCCGGGAATCCCACTCCTAGGTTTCCCTGGAGGGAATCGAATCCCCGATACTTTAGCACGCCACCCGAGTAGCCCGCCAAAATTCCGAGACACCCTAGGCCACTTACATGATGTGCCCAGTACCCCTGGACATGTCACTCATGGATGCATTAATATGTGTATTGCTCGTGTAATTGGTATTCCAAACGGGAGGAGAATGAAATTAGTTTTGTAGCTTCCACGACCAAGTATGTGCTCACATCAGGAGTGACACGTCCAGTGGTACTGGCCACCTGATGTTTGGGATATTGATGGGTGACTGGTCTAGGGCGTCTCGGAATTTTGGCGGGCTACTCAGGCGCCATGCTAAAGTTTCGGGGGTTCTGTTCCCAGCCAGTCACAGTATTGTTATTTGCTTAGGACAATTGTTCGTGGATGGTTATATGTCGTGCCGAATAGGTAAAATTGGTCAATTAGCAAGAACTCATTTAAAATTAAGTTCTTTCTAAACAAATTCTTATACGTTAAAAGATATATATTTTTTCATTTATGATAGTGTAAAAATTAATAATTTTGTGCCAAAAGAACCTTAGAAAACTTACTTAACCTTATTATAACTAGCGCAATTTAATTTAGCCTAGTCCATCAAAATATATATTTGATAAGTTTATAATAATTTAATAATAAACAAACACAATGAAATACATTTTTTTCGTTAGGTTCAGGATGATTTTTGCGAAATTATTGCATACACAAATTTTGGCTTGCCTAATTCGGCAAGAAGAGCGTTGCTATTTAAGCCAAAATCGCAAGTTTTTACCTATTTGGCACGATATGTATATGTATATATATATATATATATATATATATATATATATATATATATATATATGTCGTGCCGATTAGGTAAAACTGGTCAATTAGCAAGAACTCATTTAAAATTAAATCCTTTCTAAAAAAAAATTCTTATACGTTTAAAGATATATTTTTTTCATTTATGTTAATGTAAGAATTTATAATTTTGTACCAAGAGAAACTTTGAAAACCTACCTAACCTTATTACAACAATCGCAATTTAATTTAGCCTAAACCAACTAAATATATTTTAGATACGTTAACATTAATTTAATAATAAACAAACACAATGAAATATATTTTTTTCGTTGTGTTCAGAATGATTTTGGCGAAAATATTGCATACACAAATTTTCACTTGTCTTATATGGCAAGGTGAGCGTTGCTATTTAAGCCAAAATCGCAAGTTTTACCTAATCGGCACGACATATATATATATATATATATATATATATATATATATATATATATATATATATATATATATATATATATATGGGGACGGAAATCTTTAGCTAGAGATTTTTACAGTCTCGTCCAGTGATGGAGTGAATGATGATGAAAGTTTTTCTTTTTCGGGCCACCCTGCCTTGGTGGAAACGGCCGATGTGTTAAAAAATAGATAAATAAATAAATAAATAAATAAATATATATATATATATATATATATATATATATATATATATATATATATATATATATATATATATATATATATCTATATATATATATATATATATATATATATATATATATATATATATATATATATATATATATATATATATATATATATATATAAATTTTCTTTTCATGTCAGTAGGGACGCAGAAGATAATCCTTCCTCCATAAGCTATGCGTGTCGTAAGATGCCGGCAGCAATAGACGAGTAACCCTTTCTTGTGCATATATTACTAAAAAGAAAAAGAAAAAATATTTAAAAAATTCGGTTGTTTAAATATGTATGTATATATTTATCAGTCTTGCAGTGTATAATTCTCTCCATTAATGTATATTACTTTGCTCTCTTTGTTTATTATCTTTGTTTAATATCACTCCTGCAGTACATATTTCTCCCCACCATCGTAAATTGTCTCGCTTTCTTGTAGAGTAAATAAAGAATAATGATTGTATAGTGTTCCCTCGTCGTGTATATATTGCTCTTTCAGGATATATATATATATATTTATATATATATATATATATATATATATATATATATATATATATATATATATATATATATATATATATATATATATATATATATATATATATATATATATATATATATATATATTTAAATATAGGGAACTGGATTGGGGACCCACATCCTCAGAGAAAGAATAAACTTACTTCAGGGAAAACTAGAGTTTCTCTGCTCTGCGGAGAAACTCGAGTTAAGAAAGATAAAATAGGAAAGAAAACAACATAAATAACATCTCAGAGCCTACATCTCAAACACTTCATCCAGCTCCCTGGTGGTGGGCAGCGTGACCAGAATGCTGCAGACATTTTCCCTCTGGCCACTCCGTGATCCTTGCTTTCTGTGATAAGATTTTCACCCAACTCTCTGAGGAACTTTAGAGCACACTTGCCCCCTGCTCCAAGGTCTCCGACCCTACTGGGATGAAGTTATAGCAAGGGGGCAGGACTACTTATTTCCGGATCTTCTGGGTCTCACTGTAACTGGCGGCTTCACCTCTTCAGCTTCTTCTTGTAGGTTCACCGGTACGTCCGGCCCGGGTCTTCTCCAAATGGTGACCCGGCCTTCACCTCTTCAGCTTCAGAGTATGGCAAGTAGGTGTCTGCATACGTATCAGCACAGGTATAGTCCCAGGGAATCTACTTACCATCCTTTCAGGGTAGCATAGTGGCTCCATCTGGACGCTTTTGACTTCCGTCGGACCTCCATACTTGGGGTTCCCGTTAGGGTGGGCAACGGGCTGTGGTGTGACTTGTCTTTATGATATCGTTGACCTCCTCATGTCTAGCATACTTCCCTTCTGATGTATGACACACGAGACCAGCAGACTCCCTGCCATAAATACACCTAGGTTCGGTGAGTATGGGGACGGCTAGGCGAGGAGCAACACCAATTCGAATGGCCTATGGGTCGAGTCGGGTGTCCAGGGAGGATCTAATCCAACTAAATATATTTTATAAGTTTACAATAATTTAATAACAAACACAATGGAATATATTTTTTATCGTTAGATTAAGAGTGATTTTAGAGAAATTATTGCATACACAAATTTTCGTTTGCCCTATTCGGAAGCGAAAATTTGTGTATGCAAAAAAATCGCAAAAAATCATTCTGAACCTAATGAAAAAAAAAATCATTGTGTTTGTTTATTATTTAATTTAACCTAATCCAACTAAAAATATTTTAGATAAGTTTACAATAATTTAATAATAAAGAAACACAATAAAAAAAATCATTAGGTTTAGAATGATTTTTGTAAAATTACAGCATGCACAAATTTTTGCTTCTGAATTTGGTAAGTGAAAATTTGTGTATGCAATAATTTCGCAAAAATCATTTTGAATCTAATGAAAAAAAAATATTTCTTTGTGATTGTTTTTAAATTATTGTAAACTTATATAAAATATATTTAGTTGGATTAGACAAAATTATATTGCGCTTGTTATAATAAGGTTTGGTAAGTTTCCTAGTTTTTTTTGGTACAAAACCATTATTTTTTATATTAACAACAAAGAAATGAGTGAGATACTGAAATATTATTACGACTGTGTCTAGTGAGCCACTAATCAGTCTAAAGATCGTCAATCCAAATAATTTTTTTATGAGTGAGCATCAAAACCCTGTCAATGTATGCCAAATTTCTGACACAACATGCCATGCACTAAGCCCCAGGCCCAGGATCATGGAACTCTGTGTTCATTAGGAACTTCAAGAACCCCCTTTTGCGAGCCCTAAGTATAATATGGAGAATGAGCATAGACACAGATGAGTTCCAAGCCACTGAAAACATCGGATATAGTCTACTCCATAAAGGTGGCAGCAAAGTAATACCTAAGAACTGTAGACTAATAGCTCTAACATCACACTTCATAAAAATCTTTGACAGAGTTTTAAGAAGCAGGACTGCAGACCACTTGGATTCCCAACACTTGCACACTCCAGGGCAACATGGGTTCAAAGAAGGTCGCTCCTGCCTTTCGCAACCACTGGACCACTATGATATGGTCTTGGATGCACTGGAAAACAAACAATTTGGAGATATAGTATAAAAACATTTTGCAAAAGCGTTTGACAAGTGCGATCATGGTGTAATAGCACACAAAATGCGTGATAAAGGAATAACTGGCAAAGTGGGAAGATGGATCTTCAACTTTCTAACCAATCGAACACAAAAAGCAGTGGTAAACAGAGTTAAATCGGAAGCTGCCATAATGAAGAGCCCTGTTCCACAAGGCACAGTACTCGGTCCCATCCTGTTCCTCATCCTCATATCAGACATAGAGATGTAAACCATAGCACAGTATCATCCTTTGCAGACGATACTAGGATCTGCATGAGTGTCATCCATTGAGGACACGACAAATCTCCAAGAAGATATAAACCAAGTTTTCCAATGAGCAACGGAGAACAATATGATGTTCAATGAAGACAAAAATCCAACTACTCCGTTATGAAAAACTGGAGTAAATATTAGCTAGAACTGAGTATACTACAAACTCTAATCACACAATAGAGTGGAAGGACCTGGGAGTGGTAATATCTGAGGATCTCACCTTCAAGGATCATAACAGTGCAACTATTACATCTGCGAGGAAAATGAAAGAACGGATAATGAGAACATTCAAAACAAGAGATGCCAAGCCAGTTATGAGCCTTTTTAAATCACTTGTTCCGTCTTGTTCCGTTGAGATCTAGAGAATGTACAGAAAACCTTTACTGCACATATAAGTTCCGTGAAAGACTTTAACTACTGGGAACATTTGGATGCACTTGACCTATACTCACTGGAGCGCAGGCGAGAGAGATACATCATAATCTACACCTGGAAAATCCTAGAGGGACTGGTCCCTAATCTGCATACAAAAATCATTCCCTTTGAAAGCAAAAGACTTGGCAGGCGGTGCAACATACCCCTAATGAAAAATAGGGGCACCATTAGTACACTAAGAGAAAACACAATTAATGTCCGGGGCCCCACACTGTTCAACAGTCTCCTACCAGGCATAAGGGGAATTACCAATAGACCCCTGGTTGTCTTCAAGCAGGAGCTGGACAGATACCTAAAGTCAGTAACGTATCTCCCGGGCTGTGGTTCGTACGTTGAACTACGTGCGGCCAGCAGGAACAGCCTAGTTTATCAAGCCCTGATCCATCGGGAGGCCTGGTCATGGCCCGGAATACCCTCCAAGTAGACTCCAGGTAGATAAAAAAAAATTATTTTGTACAAACTCATCAGTTTTCCTATTATTTTGACTAGTCTTTAATAATGTAAGAAATCACGAAATCGCTTGGAATTTCACTATATTTTCTCTGTGGTTATTTTGCACATATATATACTTATACACTACGTAGCCTATTTATTAAGTACAGTTATACATGTGCTCATTAGTGATAATCTCTAATAAATAACAAAAAAAGACACAAAACAGTGTCTGGAACAATACACAAATAACCAGCAAATTGAAGAGAGGAACTTACGACGACGTTTCGTCAGACCGAAACGTCGTCGTAAACTCCTCTCTTCTATGTGCGGGTTACGTGTGTATAAATCTTTAATAAGTTATTTACGTGACAGTACCTCAGTGCCTTAATGCCAGCAGATATGGTCACGAGGTTCAGTTGTTATTCAAACCGAACATCAGAATGGGGGAGAATTGTGATCTAAGTGACTTAAGTCGTGGAATGATTCTTGGTGCCAGACGGGGTGCCAGACGGGGTGCTTTAAGGATCTCACAAACTTCTGATCTCCTCTGATTTTTATGCACAAATATCTCTAAGAGTTTACAGAGAATGGTGTGTAAAACACGACCATCAAGTGAGCAACAGTTCTGTGGGTGAAAACGCCTTGTTAATGATAGAGGTCAGAGGAGAATGGCTATGACAATGAGAATGAGTTCAGTGTACACAGATGGTTTCCACAGTCACCATATCTCACTTCAGATTCGCTACATGAATGGCAGCTGACAAATCTGCAGGAGTTGCGTGATGCTATCAAGTCAACATGGACCAGAATTTCTAAGGAATGTTTTCCATCACTTTCTTGAATCCATGCCACGAAAAATTCAGGCTGAGTATATCTATGTATTTTTATTTTTTTTAACACATCGGCTTTTTCCAACCAAGGCAGGGTGGCACGAAAAAGAAAAACTTTCACCATCATTCACTCTATCACTGTCTTGCCAGAGGCGGGTTTACACTACAGTTATAAAAGTGCAATATTTACACCTCTCCTTCAGAGTGCAGGCACTGTACTTCCCATCTCCAGGACTCAAGTCCGTCCTGCCGGTTTTCCCGAATCCCTTCATAAATGTTACCTTGCTCACACTCCAACAGCACGTCCTAAAAACAATTTGTCTCCATTCACTATTATCTAACACGTTCACGCATGCTTGCTGGACATCTAAACCCCTCGCACACAAAACCTCTTTTACCCCCTCCCTCCAACCTTTCCTAGGCCGACCCCTACCCCGCCTTCCCTCCATTACAGATTTATACACTCTTGAAGTCATTCTATTTCGTTCCAACCTCTCTACATGTCCGAACCACCTCAACAACCCCTCCTCAGCCCTATGGATATTATTTTTAGTAATTTTTGTAATATATATATATATATATATATATATATATATATATATATATATATATATATATATATATATATATATATGAAATATATATACATGTAAATATTAGAAGTAATATATTTTTAATTGTTGTACTTGTTTATTAAATAACATATTTCTACCAATATATCGAATATGCAAGGCCTATTAGAGTTTCTGTTTAATAGCACATTTTTAAATTTATTCTGAAGAATGAAATATTTGAATATGAGATCATTCAATCTGTAAATAAATATTGCTCATACAACCAGCTTATCACTTTGTTTTTGGTCATTGCAAATCTTTCTGGTAAATTTGCAATGACAAAAATTAAATTCTTTGGATGGGAAAACAAATTTAAACGTTGAATTCCTCAATAAATTCATATAAGAAGCATCGGTATGGCTTAAAACGACATGTGCCCATTTTCGTGGCTATTACTTACACCGGCAGCAATTCAAGGGCTGTTGCCCCTGAATATCTAGTTCTTGCTAATTAGCAATATTTGAAGATTTGCCTGAGCATACATGCTTCATTAGACCACGTTCTTCTGAAGATAAGGTTCCATCTCTGAAGGACCGTCTCAGGAAGGAGAAATATGAGTTAATAGGTGAGGTATATTATGAAAAGGAACCTTACTTCGATGTTTACCTCTTGTATTTCGATATGTCTATCAAGAAAAGTAACAGTCATTATGGTGGTATGAAGGCCTTTTAAGTCTTCAAAGAAATGCAGATAGTTTTCACCTCCTACTAATGATACAGTTTCTAAAGCAGACGAATGGTGACCATGATTTGTCTTAGTCACCAAAACGATATACAAATTGAGCATCATATGCCAAGATAAATTCTGAATATGATCTACCTATGACGAAATGATCCAGTCACCAAGGAAAAGAGAGTATCACGAATTTTCTTTTTAGATCTATTATCCTTATGGATTCCTGATACATAAACCCATAAATACCATAATGATAGCTTCAGAAATTTTCTAGAATTCGTAGAGATTCAAGATGATTGCCACTGCAGCGTACGGTATGTTCCAATGGTATGCCCTCCCGACCAGCGAACTGACATTTCAGAATATACCATTTCTGGGGTTCCACTGTTGCACTGCCCAATCCAACCTTCCAATAGGATGAGAACCGGCTCCTCAGCCCAGGTGATGCCACACAAGCCAGCATGGCTGTGAGGCAGACTCTCGCTTATAGTCCATTCCACTTCTGTTATGAGTGGCTCTTTACTCTGTTTTATCGTTCTACTGCTAATGTGTACATAGTGGTGAAGGAATTAATATATAGGTAAAGAAAAACTACCTATTCTGTGTTTGCCTTGCCCTTTTATTGCCAGGTTGTTCGCTATATTGCAGACTTTTGTTTATGGTGAGTTAAGGACTTATATCTTGCCAAATCCAGTGCAGAGTTTTTGAAATCTAGTCTGAAAAATGGAATTGAGTATATAGTAGTTGCAAGATATCTGTCTACAGAAACAAAGCATCTGAATTTTATTGGACAATGCAGCAACTAGCCAGCCCTAAGATAGGATAAAATGCCTTATTAGAGAGAAACACTTTCCACAATGTAGAGAACAATGCACCTCTCCAAACATAAAAGATATTTCTGTCACCTCTTGAAATAAAATTGAGATTTTGAAGCTGTAGAAAAACCATCAAGCTCATACGTCCTTTGTTCCCAAGAAAGTCTGAAGCCAAAGTGAATTTTGGCACTTTAGATGAACTGCATATTAGGCGATTCTTGGTAAATAAATAATTAAAAGAGAATGAGAATGGCTTTCAAAAGAATGCAGGGCAAACATTTTGAACTGTAGTTCATGGATTGCTGGGTACTTGCAAGAAAGAAAACTAGAGAGTGCTTCTGAGTGAAGAATACTGTGAACATTGTCATCAGGATATTTATACAATTGAAAAGAGGTTCAGGGGAGATGGGTGGAAGCCATGATGGGTGACGTAATCTTGTGTTTGATTCGAGAGGGACCAAAATTATTTACTCTTAACAAGAATATCCTTGTTATCTTCTTTTCTAGCAGTGATGCAGTTTATTGTTTAAAGTGTGTTACAGTGTTATTCTTAAAAAAAAATAGGATATCGTTACACGTATTATTATTGTTATTATTATTTTGATTTTCATTAAGTTCACACTATTAAATATAATAAATTTACGTCTAAAATCAACATTACTTTTTGTGACCAAGCTTTCAAATGGTATGATTTAACTGATGATGCCGTGAAGAAACAGGGCAATTTTTTGAATCATTATACCAATAAAGATAAAAGAACAAATTTCTATCGAATTTTCCTCCCATCGTAATGTTCCACTGTGCCAGCGGGTCGCTACTAACGACAGCTCGGATCATCAGCAAGTCAAAATTTAGCCTCAGGTCTGGCGCCGAGGATATAACTCTTAAAAATCAGTCATATGCATTTTCATTAGACTGAATTAGGTAGGATTAGGCCATGTTAGATTAAATAAGATATTCCCTATTATCACTGTAAAGAGGAAATAACACCATCTAACCTAGCCTAAAACTAAGAAAACCCGACTTCCTAACACTTAGCCTATCTAAATATATTCCTCCTCCCACAATGGGACCCCGACTACTCGCCCAAATAGTGATTATAAGTAACCTGCACCCAGAGAGACTCCAATCAGCCTTCACCTAAAGTGAGCCTCAAGTAACCCAACACTTAGACACAAGCCACCTCTACCCTCAGAGAAACTACCATCACTCAGAGTGAGACTCTCACCACTTACCCACCACACACACACTCTCCACCAACCACCAACCACATTCGTGGTAATTGCGCTGGCCGCTAATTCCACTGTAAACATCTCTTGCCCACTAACAAATATCGGCACCATCTCTCCAGCATTAATTACATTTCTCATCAAAGGCTTATAATTTATTTGTTTATTTCAAATGCCCTGCAATAAAGTCGCGACCGATTACACAATTTAGTTTCAAATTACAAGCCACAGGAGTTCATTACGCTTGTAATATCACTACTAATTAAACAAGTGGTTTTAATACAGTGGCGACATAGTGAACAATAAATTAGAAATATTGAAAATCTCATTTTCTATATCTAATGTTTATACTGTGATTACCGAGAAATATGCTGTAGAAGCTAATCTGAAGCTGACCTCGCTCTCCTGTTTATGTATAGCAGACTATTATTGTTAGTTTAATGTCTGTCTATGTCAGTGACTAGTATTATTGGTCCACCTGAGTGTCAGTGACTAGTGTTGTTAATCCAGCTGTGTCTCTGACAGTGACTAGTGTTACTGGTCCACCTGAGTGTCTGTGTCAGTGACTAGTATTGCCGTTTCACCAGTGTATCTGTAACAGTGACTACTAGTATCGCATGTCCTGTTATGTGTCAGTGACAATGAATAGTGTTGCTTGTTCACCTCTGAGTCTGTGATATTGAGTGGTGTTGCTGGTCCACCTGTGTGACTGTGTCGGTGACTGGTGTTGCTGGTCCACCTGTGTGACTGTGTCACTGACTGGTGTTGCTGGTCCACCTACGTGACTCATTATCTCATTGTCTGGTATACCTGGAGAGTTTACCTGGAGAGGGTTTCGGGGGTCAACGGCCCCGTTGGTCCACCTGAATGTCTGTGGCAATGACTAGTATTGCTGGTCCACCTCTGTGTCTGTGACAGTGACTAGTGTTGCTAGTCCACCTGTGTATCTGTGTCATTGACATTTGTTACAAGTCCTCCTGTGTTTCTCTGACAGGTGTTGCTAGTTCACCTATGACTCTGTGTCATTGACTGGTATTGCTGGTCCAACTGTGTGTTTGTCCTTGCGGGGTGCTGCTGGTCCACCTGTTTGTCTGTGTCAGTGAGTGGTGCTGCTGGTCCACTTATGTGTCTGTCTCAGTGTCAAATATTCCTAGTAATCTTGTGACTCTGTGTCAGTAAGCAGAATTATTTTTCCACCTATCTGTCTGTGACAGTGACTTGTGTGCTGGTGAAAGTGACTAGTGTTGCTGGTCAACCCGTGTGTCTGCAACAGTGACTGGTATTGGTGGTTCACACGTGTACCTGTGATAGTGACTGGTATAGCTGGGCCACCCATGTGTCTGTGACAGTGACTAGTGTGTGTGTCTGTGTTAGTGATGGTGTTGGGTTAATTAATGTGTCTGTGTCAGTTTTGTATTGCTAGTACACCTGTAAATATGCATTAGTGAGTAGTTGTTGTTCCACCTGTATGTCGATTCAGTGACTAGTGTTGCTAGTCCACCTGTGTGTCTTTGTCGGTGACAGGTGTTTCTTGTCCATCTGTGTGTCTGTGACAGTGACTACTGTTGCTGGTCCACCTGTGTGTGTATGTCAGTAGCTGGTGTTGTGATTAGCGTTGATGGTCCTCATGTGTGTCTGAGTGGTGTTGCTGGTCCCTCTATTTTTGTCAGTAAGTGGTGTTGCTACCTCTTCTGCATCTGTGTCAGATACTTATGTTGTCGGTCCACCTGTGTATTTGTTTTAATGAATGATGTTAGTGTTTTACTTATATATTTTAGTCAATGACTTCTGTATCTAGTCCACCTGTGTATCTCTCTGAAATTGGCTTTCATGGTTTACCATGCACATTTTTGTCTGCATGAATGACAAGATTGTGACCACCTTTATGACAATGTCAGTTACTTGTAATATTGGCTCATCTCTCTGAGTGTTAGTGTCTGGCTTTGCTGGTCCACTTTATAATTTGAATTGCTGATTCACTTGTATTTCTCTGTCAATGACTGATATTGCTGGTCCACTGTGTATCTGAGCCAATGATTGGAGTAACTGGTCGAAATGTGTAGACCGTCATATTTATCCTGATGAAAATACTGGAGCTCTACAGGAAGATTTGGATAGGTTGATGCAGTGGTCGGAGAAGTGGAAGATACATTAACTTAGACAAATGTAAGGTTCTAAGCCTGGGAATAACCATGGCACTTATAAACTGAATAACGGAGATCTCAAACACTCTGAATGTGAAAAAGATTTAGGAGTTCTGGTTAGCAGTAATCTAAAGCCATGACAATAGTGCGTAAGTGTTCGTAATTAAGCAAATGAAATTCTTGGCTACATATAAAAAAGTATAAGTAATACGAGTTCTCAGGTTATACTTCACCTTTGTATATCCTTAGTAAGGTATCAGTTAGATTATGCTGCACAGTTCTGGTCACCGTATTACAAAATGGGCATAAATATGCTGGGGAGCAGAAAGAAGACAAGGGTGATCTCATGTATCAAAAATTATTTCCTAGAAAATAGACTGAAATCACTGAATCTTGACTCGCTGGAAGGACGGAGAGTATATAATTAAAAAGTATAAATGGAAGGCAGGAATATATAAAGGGATATAAATAACGTGTTAAAAATGTAACCAAAGCAAGACTCGCAGCAATGGGTTCAGGTTGGAAAAAATTAGATTTAGAAAATATATAGGAAAGCTATGGTTTGGTAACAGAGTAGTGGATGAGTGGAACAAACTCCCGATAAGCGTCATTGAAGCGAAAACCTACCTAGCATGGGCCTACCTAGCATGGGCCAGTAGGCCTACAGTAGTGCTCCTCCTTTATGTTCTTAAGTTCTTATGACTGTGTCTGTTAAGTAAAAGGACACAAATGCAACTGTGTCTGGTCCATCCTGATGTTGCCGGTTCACCTGTCCTTAACAGTGACTGGTCCACATTTGTGGCTTTATCAATGACTTGTATTGCTGATTTAACAGTTTCTGTAACAGTGACTGGTGTTGGTGGTCCATTTGTGTTTCACTGTCAGTAATTTGAGTTACTGGTCTATGTATGTGTCCGAGTCAGTAACTGGTGTTACTAACCCGCCTGTCTGTCTGTGTTAGTGAAAATAATGGCTAATCCTCCTGTATGCCTGTTAGTGACTGGCACTGCTGGTCCACATGTGTCTTCAATACTGACCTGTTATATATCACTTGTGGATGCAACAATGACAGGTGTTGCTTATCTACATGTGTCAGTGACTAGTGTTGCTGGTTTAATGTGTATCTGTATCAGTGACTGGTGTTGCTGGTCCACATGTGTCTTTGGGTCATTGACTAGTGTTGCTGATCATGACATGTATCTGTGTCAGTGACTGGTATTGCTAGTCCACTCGTGTATCTGTGTCAGTTCCTTGTGTTTCTGATCCAGCAGTATGTCTGGGTTAGTGATTTTTGTTGCTGGTTCACATCTACTTATGGTAGTGACTGGGCCTTGTGTGTACCCGTCTCGGTGTGTTACCCGTATATGTATACATTATCTGTGTCAATGATTGGTGTTGCTTGCCAACCTGTGTGTTGTGTCAGTGACTGGTGTTATTGCTCCAGCAGTCTGTGTCGGTGACTGGTGTTATCGCTCCAGCAGTCTGTGTCAGTGACTGGTGTTATCTCTCCAGCAGTCTGTGTCGGTGACTGGTGTTATCGCTCCAGCAGTCAGTGTCAGTGACTGGTGTTATCTCTCCAGCAGTCAGTGTCAGTGACTGGTGTTATCTCTCCAGCAGTCTGTGTCAGTGACTGGTGTTATCTCTCCAGCAGTCTGTGTCGGTGACTGGTGTTATCGTTCCAGCAGTCTGTGTCGGTGACTGGTGTTATCGCTCCAGCAGTCAGTGTCAGTGACTGGTGTTACTGATCCACTCATGTTTCTGAGAAAATGACGGATGCTATTGGTTCGCAGATTACCAACGTTAGTGACTGGTGTTTCAGGTCCTTAGTCTGGTTCTGGCAATATCATTTACTACAGAACTGATAAGCAACGTCCACTACAAACCTCCCACACTGTCCTCCATTAAAATTGAACGTAATCTCTCGTGCTCTCGTAAGTTAGAGATCATTGTTGCTTAACTTACTTAACTTTTCAGGTAGGGCAAAAATCAACAACCATCAGAATTCTGTATGAAAAATCTCATGTAATGCAAAGAATTCTTTCACTATACTAGATTCCGACGCAGGAATTTGTATAGAAAGTCAAGAAATATCTATTTTCTTTTAAAATTTGAATTACCTAGAAATGCTGTAAAGGAGAGAGCAATTTCCCCCTTGAGTGAAAGTAATGCGTCAGCTGTCACTTCAAATATTTCTCCTACATATTTTGTTTAAAACTTTCGTATCCCAGCTGGTGGTGATATAAGGTCATGAACTTCCTTATACAGAGTTCCATTGGTGTAAAAATGAACTTTCCATCCCCTTTCCCAGCTTGTGAATTCAATTTTTTCTTAGCTGTTTGATTCCTCAGTCTATAAACTAACTCCTAAGTTTACCTTTTTTTTCAAAATTACTTCATGCTAGAGAAGGATAATTATATAGAAGGAATCCTGATTACATTATATTTCCTAATTCCCATGCATTTTTTTTCGTTCGTTCTTTGGTAAAGCCTGAAAAAACTTTTTTTGCAGTGTGATTCCTTTCTTCAGTCTCACTTCTTCATCAAGTCTGATTCATTACTCATCTTGCTTATAATTTCAGTTTTCTCCTTTCTTAAGTTTGTTTAAATTCTTTCTTATTTTCTTTATTACTTAGAAACAAGTACTTCTGGACAAAATATTAAAGGTAAAAAAACTCCTGACTAAATATAAACAAGAAAATTCCAATATTTCTAAAAACAAAACACTGGACTCATATTATAAAAACCACACAAGTGAACAATGATAAAAAAAGAGCTTCCCTTATCTGCATAATGTCTGAGCCATACACCATAAGGACTTCCCTTTCCAAAACACATACACACACACATGAGGAGTTACTTGAACCTCCTCCCATGGCAGACATTGGTCTGAGACACTCCCTCGACAGGGAGCCAAAGCAGGGCCACCTCTTGGAAAAGGCCCGGGCCAGGCGATTATACCGGCGAATATACAACAGAACAGAACACACACACACACACACACACACACACACACACACACACACACACACATACACACACACACACACACACACTCACACATACATACATTTTTTTGGACTGCAAGAAGGCCTTCGACACAGTTCCTCACAAGAGATTAGTGCAGAAGCTAGAGGATCAGGCACGTATAACAGAAAGGGCACTGCAATGGATCAGAGAATACCTGACAGGGAGGCAACAGCGAGTCATGGTACGTGATGAGGTATCACAGTGGGCGCCTGTGACGAGCGGGGTCCCACAGGGGTCAGTCCTGGGACCAGTGCTATTCTTGGTATGTGAATGACATGACGGAAGGGATAGACTCAGAAGTGTCCCTGTTTGCAGATGATGTGAAGTTAATGAGGAGAATTAAATCAGATGCGGATCAGGCAGGACTACAAAGAGACCTGGAGAGGCTGGACGCGTTTCCAGAAACTGGCTCCTAGAATTTAACCCCGCCAAATGCAAAGTCATGAAGATCGGGGAAGGGCAAAGAAGACCGCAGAGAGAGTATAGGCTAGGTCGCCAAAGACTGCAAACCTCACTCAAGGAGAAAGATCTTGGGGTGAGTATAATACCGAGCACGTCTCCGGAAGCACACATCAACCAGATAACTGCTGCGGCATATGGGCGCCTGGCAAACCTGAGAATAGCGTTCCGATACCTCAGTAAGGAATCGTTCAAGACTCTGTACACTGTGTACGTCAGGCCCATACTAGAGTACGCAGCACCAGTTTGGAACCCACATCTGGTCAAGCACTTCAAGAAATTAGAGAAAGTGCAAAAGTTTGGAACAAGGCTAGTTTCTGAGCTAAGGGGAATGTCCTACGAAGAAAGATTAAGAGAAATCGGCCTGACGACACTGGAGGACAAGAGGGTCAGGGGAAACATGATAACGACATACAAAATACTGCATGGAATAGATAAGGTGGACAGAGACAGGATGTTCCAGAGATGGGACACAGAAACAAGGGGTCACAATTGGAAGTTGAAGACTCAGATGAGTCAAAGGGATGTTAGGCAGTATTTCTTCAGCCACAGAGTTGTTAGGAAGTGGAATAGTCGCCATGTTCTCTCTTGTTTTTTCCTGTAGCTCTTGGTGGCATGATCCTGCCTCTGCATTTGACCTACCCCCCTCTCCACCTGCACCCAGCTGCTCACCCCTTTCACTCCTTGGCCCTGCTTGGTAGGCAGATATGGCCGTAGTGTAAGTTATATTTCCTTCCTTCCCGTTGGGCCCCCCTGATGCTGTGTCTTTTCTGGTCAATACCCCTGTAACATGCTTCAGCCTGTTTACCTCATATTCTAGGGCCCTTATCCTGGCTACTGCATCTTCGACTTGTGACTCCCAAGTCTTCTTCTCCTCCTCCAACCTCTTTTCCAATTTCACAGAAAGCTCTGTCTCCATTTTTGCAGAAAGCTCTCCTAGTTTTCTCTCCCACTCTTGTTCCATCCTTTTGCACTGCTCTTCCATCCATTCTTCCCTACCAGAACCATTCTCTTCTGGTCCCTGGGTCCTTCTAGTGCCCTCTGACCTATCATTTTTTTTTTTTTTGGGGGAGAGTGAGAGAGAAAGGAGAGGGGAAAGAGAGAGAGAAAGGGAAGGAGAGGGAGAGAAAAAGAGAGAGAGAGAGAGAGAGGGAGAGAGAGAGAGAAGGGTAGGGAGAGAGAGAGAGAAGGG
>WNWK01017120.1:0-43145 GCA_009830355.1 Cherax destructor | reverse complement strand
AAAAACAACCAAAATTAACGATTACTCCCAGAAGGATATAACACGTAACTGTATATTAGTTACCCACACAAACTGACTTTACGTATACAGCAAATTTTAACATGACATTCTCTATAAATGAAAACTTGACTACAAAACAATAACCATACAAGGTTCACACACCGTAAACCTTAAACATCTCACACCCAAAATGCTCAAAACAAACAGTGGGATGTAAACAAACCCCACTTACAATAATGACAAAAAAAAAACAGATGATATTTATGAAACAGAAAACATTACACTGCAACCCCAACACCTATTTTTTTTTTATAAAAATAATAAATATGTACAATCATACATTACACAACCCATCAACAAGAGATAATAAAACAAGTCCCATGATACATTAACTCATAGCATAAGGAAGAATACACACAATCCTTAAATAAAAGCAGTACTTATCACCATAATAACGACAGATCACTCGAACAAACACAACCCCAAAACCCACACAATTATTATAATCAAAAGAAGCGCTAAACCAAAACGCAGACAAAATAGCCATTACATCTCCATGGTACAACTAAAGATACCATCTATGACCGCATCAATATGCTTTTAACAGAAAGACTTAAAATCCAAAGGTTCAACTCCCTAAACCTGAACACTGAACATCCTGAAGGAACACGAGTTAACATTATTGATATGGGACCATGAATCATCCTGACATAATTAATTACATAATGAACTCACTGTTAACAATATGAAAACTTATTTTTTTTATATAAACACCATTTTAAAATACATATACTGAAACCCTTGAAAACAAGGGTAAAACACAATTTAACTTAGTAACACCCCACAGGGTACATAATATACCTATTTAACACTGAATAACAAAAACTACAATATCAATAACGATAACGAAAATATCCCACAAACTCTTATATTTACAATCTTGATGAATAACATTATCTTGAGAGTTATAATGAATACAAAGCAATAGCACCTCACAGGCATCACTCACAAGGCCTCACAGGACCTGACAAGCGTGCACTATCCACTCATAACTCCTAACCATCCTGCTAGCTCAAAACGTGCAGCAGCAACATCCTATCTCAAGTGCCGTGCTATACATAGGACAAAGCAAAAAACGAAAGAAAACTAAAAGGCTGCAAACAGGGAAAGCCACCTCCCAATGAACCCCCCCCCCCACCAACCCTCGCCCCTCCCCCACCCCGTCCTCAGTCCCCCAGAGTTCACACAAAACGTGACACACAACTCCATGCATCCCCCCCCCCTACCAGTCTAAAGTCAGGTTACGCATTCTCAAAATGAGTCTTCCACCGTCAACCCCCTCCCCCACAACACAACATACACTTGCCCACTCTACATTCATGCCTAAATGAAACCAAGACAAACACTTCCTCAACCTCACCCCATCCTACTTAAAAAACCCTTTCATCGTAGCACACTCCCCACCCCCAACAACCCCCACCGTAAGTTCCCTATAACCATCAGTAAAAAACCTAGCCCACCCCTCCCCATATAATAACCTGTTCCTACATTTCGTTCTATACATTGCTGCAACAATATCCCGTATCCGAACACCCCAGGTTGTTCCCTCAAAGCCCAAGATACAGTCACAAAATCCACTGCCAAATACTAGAGCCCCCTCCTAACACATCCCTCCCCCCCCCTATATCTAAACACATAAACCTCAATGCATTAATCCCCCCTCCCCCCAATTCTCTTCACTACTCCCCCACCCAACACCGGACGTCCTCGAGGTGATCACAAAAATATAACCCATGATACGTCGTGTCCTCTCCTACACACCTAACACCCATGTGAGGTGGGTTGAGAGGGCGGTGGTAGTAGCACAGTTGATGTGAGGTGGGTTGAGAGGGCGGTGGTAGTAGCACAGTTGATGTGAGGTGGGTTGAGAGGGCGGTGGTAGTAGCACAGTTGATGTGAGGTGGGTTGAGAGGGCGGTGGTAGTAGCACAGTTGATGTGAGGTGGGTTGAGAGGGCGGTGGTAGTAGCACAGTTGATGTGAGGTGGGTTGAGAGGGTGGTGGTAGTAGCACAGTTGATGTGAGGTGGGTTGAGAGGGCGGTGGTAGTAGCACAGTTGAGGTGAGATGGGTTGAGAGGGTGATGGTAGTAGCACAGTTGAGGTGATTTGGGTTGAGAGGGTGGTGGTAGTAGCACAGTTGAAGTTAGATGGGTTGAGAGGGTGGTGGTAGTAGCACAGTTGATGTGAGGTGGGTTGAGAGGGCGGTGGTAGTAGCACAGTTGATGTGAGATGGGTTGAGAGGGCGGTGGTAGTAGCACAGTTGAGGTGAGATGGGTTGAGAGGGTGGTGGTAGTAGCACAGTTGAGGTTAGATGGGTTGCGAGGGTGGTGGTAGTAGCACAGTTGAGGTTAGATGGGTTGAGAGGGTGGTGGTAGTAGCACAGTTGAGGTTAGATGGGTTGAGGGTGGTGGTAGTAGCACAGTTGAGGTTAGATGGGTTGAGAGGGTGGTGGTAGTAGCACAGTTGAGGTTAGATGGGTTGAGGGTGGTGGTAGTAGCACAGTTGAGGTTAGATGGGTTGAGAGGGTGGTGGTAGTAGCACAGTTGAGGTTAGATGGGTTGCGAGGGTGGTGGTAGTAGCACAGTTGAGGTTAGATGGGTTGAGAGGGTGGTGGTAGTAGCACAGTTGAGGTTAGATGGGTTGAGAGGGTGGTGGTAGTAGCACAGTTGAGGTTAGATGGGTTGAGAGGGTGGTGGTAGTAGCACAGTTGAGGTTAGATGGGTTGAGAGGGTGGTGGTAGTAGCACAGTTGAGGTTAGATGGGTTGGCCTGGAAGACTTGGCCCACCTCAGTAATACATTAAAGGCAAACAATATTAAGGCACAACATCGTGTCTGAACTATACACAAATAACCCTCACATGGGAGTCAGAAACTTTTGACGACGTTTTGGTAAGACCTGGAGCATTAACTAGTCACATAAGAACGAAGGTAAGGGAACTAGTATGTGAACGAGAGGGGAAGTGGGGACGGGAGACAGAGAGGAGGTAGAAGTAATAATAAAACGAAGGAAGTAGAGATAGTGGTGGTAGTAGTAGTAGGTATGGGGAGCAGTGGTAGTAACGTAAATGTAGCGAGGGAATAGAGTAGTAGGAGGCGTAGTGGAGGAAGATTAAGAATAAGAAAGAGGGGCATTGTAGGAGAGCTAATGGGCCGTGAGGGTGGCTTCAAAAACACAGAAAATTTCATAAGACACAGCTCACCTAGACAGAAGAACGGAAACGTAAAGAATATTTAGGAAAGGAGATGAGGAAATAGAGACCAGGTCAAGTCACGAGTGTTTTGAAGTTTGGAGTCTTTGACAATGTAATGAGAAAGGAAGGCATCCACGGACACAAAGACTAGACTAAGACTCATATTTGGAAGGTTATGTATAAGTGAGGCTTCAATAAGACGGCGTCTGACAGTGTGACGAGGTAAACAGTGCCTCAGTCATAAGTGAGCTTGGAACATGGTAACTTTAATGACTGAAGAGTGATAAAGTAGAATGAGGCAAATACCAGCAGGATGAGGATGATTACAAATGATAGAGGGTGATGACTGCTGAGTTAGGGAGACGGATGCAGGGTGAGTGAGATGACATCATTGGTAGGGAGATGCCAGTATGAAGAAAATGAGAGTAGGAGAGTGTAATGATGGTAAAGAAATTAAGATGACTGTGAGCAGAGTTAGATGAAAATAGGCTGAGAATAATGCAGAGTGAAGTGACAGTGCGAAGAATAAGATGACACAAGAATGAGAGAGACATACCTCAGGTAGAGTGATATGATAGGAGAGTGAGGAAGATGACACCAGTGTAATGGTTATGTCAGCATGGTAAAAGACATGACAAGTGGGTGGAAACGAGAGCATGTGGGGGAATAAGACAACAGGATGGTGAAGGTGACAGCATGGTGAGATAATAAGGCAACACGATGGTGAAGGTGACAGCATGGTGAGGGAATAAGGCAACACGATGGTGAAGGTGACAGCATGGTGAGAGAATAAGACAACAGAATGGTGAAGGTGACAACAGGATGGTGAAGGTGACAATAGAATGGTGAAGGAGACAGCATTGTGAGGGAATAAGGCAACAGGATGTTTGAAGGTGACAGCATGGTGAGGAAATAAGACAAAAGGATGGTGAAAATGACAGCATTGTGAGAGAATAAGACAACAGGATGGTGAAGGTGACAATAGGATGGTGAAGGAGACAGCATTGTGAGAGAATAAGACAACAGGATGGTGAAGGTGACAGCATGGTGAGGGAATAAGACAACAGGATGGTGAAGGTGACAACAGGATGGTGAAGGTGACAGCATGGTGAGGGAATAAGACAACAGGATGGTGAAGGTGACAACATGGTGAGGGAATAAGACAACAGGATGTTTGAAGGTGACAACAGGATGGTGAAGGTGACAGCATGGTGAGGGAATAAGACAACAGGATGGTGAAGGTGACAGCATGGTGAGGGAATAAGACAACAGGATGGTGAAGGTGACAGCATGGTGAGGGAATAAGACAACAGGATGGTGAAGGTGACAGCAGGATGGTGAAGGTGACAGAATGGTGACGGAATAAGGCAAGAGGATGGTGAAGGTGACAGCATGGTGAGGAAATAAGACAACAGGATGGTGAAGGTGACAACAGGATGTTGAAGGTGACAGCATTGTGAGGGAATAAGACAAGAGGATGGTGAAGGTGACATCATGGTGAGGGAATAAGACAACAGGATGGTGAAGGTGACAGCATTGTGAGGGAATAAGACAAGAGGATGGTGAAGGTGACATCATGGTGAGGGAATAAGACAACAGGATGGTGAAGGTGACAGCATGGTGAGGGAATAAGACAAGAAGATGGTGAATGTGACAGCATGGTGAGAGAATAAGGCAACACGATGGTGAAGGTGACAACAGGATGGTATTTGGCGACACCATTATTGGGCAGAGTGAAAAAAAGTTATTTTTGGCTTTTTCTTGGTAAGTGCCTCCCTATACGTTTGGAGCTCTGATGTTTGGCTTAATTGTCTCCTCGGGGGGTCGGAGCTGCCAAGAGCATCCACACGACGGGTCGGAGCTGCCAAGAGCATCCACACGACGGGAGTTAGCATGGTTGGTGTTGTTTACGCCCCTATTAGGACCAAGAACCTTTTAGTCATTTTGGTGAGACTGAAAAATTCGGGAGTAATGAGCTCACTAAGTAATTTAAGAAACGAGAGATAAATAAGACTTGTATTTGTTCAAGCTTTTATGGAAACAGTGTGTGGTGTGAGGTTATCACGTCTGGTCCTCTGGAACCAAGTGTTCAGCGGAGGTGAGGAAAAAACTGTAATGGCTACTCTTGGAGAGAAAAGTCACGGGTGACACCACATAGAATTCTTCAAAGGGATTTGCCTAAGGAAGTAGTAAAGGATGTCAAACTACTGTCACGAAGACATTAACAAGTGCTCTTGACAGGATGTTTATGCCGGGGAAGTCAGTTTGAGTCGGACTTGTCAGAGGAACTTATGGCAAGCGACATGTGCTTTCTCGTATTGTTTTCCCTCATGTGTGAGCCAGCGAATGTCTTCGTGTCTCTGTTACTGTAAATCGTTGCTTCAGCAACTTGTGTTGTGACTCAGTTATGAGGACGCTTAGAGGAGTGGTTCGTCTGAACCTTAAGACATGCTTTGAAAACTACGGTTTTCTCGCCACATTGTCTCGTGCTGCTGCATTTCTTCTGAGTATTTCGCTTGGAACTTCCTTCGTCGCGTGGAAGATGTCATTTTGGAGGTATTCATGTTCAGCAGACGGACATGAACGTAGAGACGCGACCGACACTTCAGGAAGAGCCAGATGCTCTTCGTATTTACTTCAAGACGTCGTCATTCTTGAGGCCTGGGTAAACGTTTCACTTCCAGTATTAGTATTTTTTGAAAGTTTCCTGACATACTAGCCTCTATGCTACAAGCTAGTACCTGAGCAGAAGTTGGTATACTTCTGACATACTAGCCTCTATGCTACAAGCTAGTCCCTGAGCAGAAGTTGGTACACTTCTGACACACTAGCCTCTATAGTACAAGCTAGTCCCTTAGCAAAAGTTGGTATACTTTTGACAAAGTAGCCCCTGTTTATCTAGTCCCTGAGCAAAAGTTAGTGTACTTCTGACAAACTAGCCCCTGTTTATCTAGTCACTGAGCAGAAGTTGGAATACTTCTGACAAACTAGCCCTCTGTTTAACTAGTCCCTGAGCAGACGTCTGCTTATGTTTCCACTAAACTGGTGAGTATTTGATCAGAACTGGATTGACGATTTTGCCAAGTAAGTCTGGTGTGGATGACACTGGTGGAGCAGTGTCATGAGCAGAAGTTAGCACACTTCTGACACACTAGCCTGACAAACTAGTCCCTGAGCAGAGGTCTGCCTGTACTTCCGCCAGATTGGTATATTGGTGAGTGTCTCTGAGCAGAAAATGGCTATATGCTGCATGTGCGTAAAAGGTTTCAGAATATTGAAGATATGAAGGTGAGGCGCGTATGTGTGCAAGGCAACGCTGCCCCCACCGGGATTCATCTTCTATTAGTGCTTCGTAATCACCCTCGTCTGTGTCCATCGCTGTGGTGGCGCCGTGTTCTTGCTTGCCACACACACCATCCTTCAACAGTATCTGGCTCACAGTTTGTGATCAGTTTGTATAAGACTCCGCCGACAGTTGATGGTTAACCGACTGTTCAAAACTTCCTGGCTGTCTCTCGCCGACTTCAGTCTTCACTGATAAAGTATTTTGACTGTGAATGTTATTTATATGTTCATCGTGTATCTACTAGTGTCAACGTTTAGTGTTCAGCAAGCTTGTGCTGGCTAGAAAATTATTTCTGAAAAGAACTTCAAGAGGTATTGTCTGAGGTGTCGCCGCCTCTTGACTTCTTTTCCGGTCTGGGAGCAGTGTGGTGAGCTCCCACTACTGGACCCACTCACTTCTTCAGTGCTCTAGAGGAAAGTGCTGGTGTTGACTAGGCGACATTATTCGTCTATAAGGCTAGCAAGACTCTCAGCTATGGTAATCCTGAGTCTCATGCTCGAGGCTTCTGCCGTTTCTGCACTGTGAGTTGAACAAGATGCGGTGGATGGCGGTACGTTGTCAGTGTTTCAACGTTCTACCATTGTTCAAGACTTGCCAGGTGTTGTGGCTACTGGCTGAGTCACTCCCATAAGAGATGATCACAGATGGTCCACCGTCAGGGTCACACTGGAAACATTGTTAATTGGACTTCTGGATGTAAAACTGCAGAACTTTACACAAGAATTTGGTGCTCATGGAGTTTAACTCCGACAATGTCAGGAACTGTGTGTAGTCGAGACCCAGGAGCTTGTCTGATGATGACTGCTTTTGTGATCCTCTTAGTGTGTTCCCTTACCAAGCTTAACTTTGTTGTTGGAGGAGTTGATGTTCATCCAACCTGAGCGGTCGAGTGCCCCCCCCCCCATTTTTTTTTACTTATACTTTAATATTTAAAGATTTTTGCCTAGCTGAAGTACTTGTCTGTTAAAATTAGAATATTCACCATGTACGTGGAAAAGATAACGCAAAAGTTGATGCATTATCTCGTCCCTAAGTACTGGTCACTGAATGTTTTGACTTAACGTTTTTTGGCAAAAAGTAAAGTAAATGCTTTTCCCTTTTTTTTTTTGGCTCCGTTAATATGTTTTGTATTAATTTGAATTTTTTGTCGTCTACAGCCACATGATTGTAACTTCAGGAGAATCCTGAGGATATGTTCGAAAGTGGACGTTAAGAATTTATGCCGCCATGGCCGTGACTCTTACTGCTCTCCGCTGACATCCTCTGTTTCAAAGTGTCACCTGAGATCACTGTCGTGGTCCCACCTCTAAGAAACGAAGCTTAATTTGCACTGCGTCTTCGCTTCCATTGTATGGTGACTCATGAGGATCTTGCCTTTGATGAAAAAATATAAAATAACATTCATTATAAGTGTCTAAGTCAGATGGAAAGCTTGTAGTCTATTTTTCATAAAGGTTTCATACACCCTATTTGGTGCGACACTTAGTCGTCGAGGGAGGGGGGGTGTTACGCCCTGTCATAGTTTAATGAAAAAACGAAGTTTTGCTCTTAATATTATGTGACTCAATATTAGTTATGTATGTGTTTAGGTACGAGACTTAAAGAGGTAAGGGGTGAAGTACTGAGTAGCTCGTTTGTCCCCTCCCCCTTCTATACCGAGTAGAGGTCAAACCTAGGCGCTCTACTCTGGTCAGTTCTCTCTCACCCCTGGTGTGGTGAGCATACCCTCAGAGGCTCTTCAGTTCTCTCTCACCCCTGGTGTGGTGAGCATACCTTCAGTCTCTCCAAGACTCTTCAGTTCTCTCACCCTTGGTATGGTGAGCTTACCCTCTGAAGCTTAGAGACTCTTCAGTTCTCTCACCCCTGGTGTGGAGAGCATACCACCAGAGACTCTTCAGTTCTCTCACCCCTGGTGTGGAGAGCATACCACCAGAGACTCTTCAGTTCTCTCACCCCTGGTGTGGAGAGCATACCACCAGAGACTCTTCAGTTCTCTCACCTGGTGGAGCATACCACCAGAACTTTCGTTCACCCTGGGTGGAGCATACTCAGAGGCTCTTCAGTTCCTCACCTGGTGTGGAGAGTATCACAGAACTTCAGTTCTCTCACCTGGTATGGTGAGCATATCCAGGGCTCTATTCAATTCATCTAGAAGAGACTTGGGAACTATGGATCACTAGCGAGTTGTGACTCGTATGGGAACAGTGATAGTGACCTTCAGTGTAGTGATAGTGACCTTCAGTGTAGTGATAGTGACCTTCAGTGTAGTGATAGTGACCTTCATTGTAGTGATTCTCTGCTTAAGTCTAGTGATAAACTTTAACTCGTTATTGACATTGTGAAGTGTTGTAATTCAGAAGAAGTGTTTTATATATCCTCTTTACGTATTATTATATTCAGACTGTACAGACAAATGTAACTTGTGGTGCTTATATGAGAGTGAAAGTAAAGGACTATATAGTGTGTACACCCTCCTAAGAGTAAGGAGGTTGAGATTATTTTATTTTACTAAGTGTCCTAAATAACTTAGTATATTCTTAAATAAAATCTGGAAAAACCTTTGAAGATCTCATTTCGCCTTGTACTTTGATAATTCCTATCACCTGCTGTACTGTTGTTACAATAACCGCTAAACTAATTAGTGGTCTCAGGCCAGGATCGTAACAGACAGCATGGTGAGGGAATAAGACAACATGATGGTGAAGGTGACAGCAGGATGGTGAAGGTGACAACAGAATGGTGAAGGTGACAACAGAATGGTGAAGGTGACAACAGAATGGTGAAGGTGACAACAGAATAGTGAAGGTGACAACAGGATGGTGAAGGTGACAGCATGGTGAGAAAATAAAACAACAGGATGGTGAAGGTGACAACAGGATGGCGAAGGTGACAACAGAATAGTGAAGGTGACAACAGGATGGTGAAGGTGACAGCATGGTGAGGAAATAAGACAACAGGATGGTGAAGGTTACAACAGGATGGTGAAGGTGACAGCATGGTGAGGAAATAAGACAACAGGATGGTGAAGGTGACAGCATGGTGAGGGAATAAGACAACAGGATGGTGAAGGTTACAACAGGATGGTGAAGGTGACAGCATAGTGAGGGAATAAGGCGATGGTGAAGGTGACAACAGGATGGTGTGGTTTCAGTTTTACAGTGAAATGGTTTCAGTTTTAGAGTGAAATGGTTTCAAATAAAGATACGACGAAAGAAAAAATATCAGCTGCAGTAAAATGCCGCATTTTTTATTTTGTGACTAAATAAAGGCCATTGTGTGGGAGAAAAACTGTCTAAAACAATAATCGCTTTATACTGCATTGGCGTTTTGTCTATTTTATTGTGATTATGAATATATAGGAGAAACTATAATAAAATTTACTGACAAAAGGATGAGAACTTTATTGAGTTTGATCTAGGAACCATGACGTCCCAGTCAAACAAACCTCACAATGAGGACAAGTTTCTTCCTTGACTAGTTAATGATCCAAGTCGGACACAGACGCCTTCATAACTTTCCTTCATCTATTTCCAGGTTGTGTATTGTTTCCTTAATGTTGTTATTCATTGATTTACTGTAATAATAATAATAATAATAGCAATAATAACAATAATTATCATAATAATAATTACATAATTATTATTATGTAATTACATAATTATTATTATTTTTAAAATTATTATTATTTATATCATCTTTTTCTCAAATCTAAATAATATACCAAGATAAACGAAAACATTAAAAAGCAGGACCATTCTACTGGTGAGTTTGATCCGAGTAGTGTGAACACCACGACGGTGACTCTCACACTGTAGTCATGTGTCTTCCTGTGGAGTTATGATGTTAATAATTGTATAAATTGATTTAATGAAATATTGTTATTGAGTCACATTGTGATAGTTGATACTAACAGTTTAATTCTTGAGGTAAAGACAGTGACGAGGATGGTTGACAGTGAGTTGATTGATAGTTGACAGTATGAATGATGGTGGTTGACAGTAAAGTGATTGATGGTAGTTGAAAGTAAGGATATTTATGATAGTTAACAGTAAGGTGATTAAAGCTGGTTGATAGCATAGACATTATGGTTGACATAAGATGACTGATATTCGCTGACAGTTAGGAGAGTGTTGCGGGCGGACGGTAAGGTAATTGAAGTTGGGTGAAAGTAAAGAGATTGATGGTGGCTCATATTAAGGAGATTGATGGTGGCTCATAGTAAGAGGATTGACAGATAAGTTGACAGTAACCAGACTGATAGTGGTTCACAGAAAAGTGAATGAAAGTAGCTGATAGTGAGGGTAATGATGGTGGTTGTCAGTAAAGAAATTGATCTTCCAGATGTTGATGATGAGTAATGTTAATTAAGATGTGACGATGTTTACAAGGGAAGGAACATGATAGCAATATATCCTAGAGGACAACACGGTGATGTAAATGACAGCAGGGTGGCCTAGAGGACAGTAGGAGGGGGTAGATGATATTAGGGTGGCCTAGAAGACAGCAGGGTGGCCTAGAGGACAGCAGGGTGGCCTAGAGGACAGTAGGAGGGGGTAGATGATATTAGGGTGGCCTAGAGGACAGCAGGGTGGCCTAGAGGACAGCAGGGTGGCCTAGATGACAGCAGGGTGACCTAGAGGACAGCAGGGTGGCCTAGAGGATAGCAGGGTGGCCTAGAGGACAGCAGGGTGACTTAGAGGACAGCAGGGTGGCCTAGAGGACAGCAGGGTGGCCTAGAGGACAGCAGGGTGGCCTAGAGGACAGCAGGGTGGCCTAGATGACAACAGGGTTGCGTAGATGACAGCAGGGTAGCCTAGATGACAGCAGGGTAGCCTAGATGACAACAGGGTGGCCTAGATGATAGCAGGGTGACCTAGATGACAGCAGGGTGGCCTAGATGACAGCAGGGTGGCCTAGATGGCAGCAGGGTTACCTAGATGACAGGAGAGTGGCCTAGATGACAGCAGGGTGGCCTAGATGACAACAGGGTTGCGTAGATGACAGCAGGGTAGCCTAGATGACAGCAGGGTGGCCTAGATGATAGCAGGGTGACCTAGATGACAGCAGGGTGGCCTAGATGACAGCAGGGTGGCCTAGATGACAGCAGGGTTACCTAGATGACAGGAGAGTGGCCTAGATGACAGCAGGGTGGCCTACATGACAGCAGGGTGGCCTAGATGGCAGCAGGGTAGCGTAGACTACAGCAGAGTGGCCTAGATGTGAGCAGGGTGGCCTAGATGTCAGCAGGGTGGCCTAGATGACAGCAGGGTGGCCTATATGACAGCAAGGTGACCTAGATGACAGCAGGGTGGCCTAGACGAGAGCAGGGTAGAGTAGATTACAGCAGAGTGACCTATATGTCAGCAGGGTGGCCTAGATGACAGCAGGGAAGCCAAGATGACAGCAGGATGGCCTAGATGACAGCAGGGTGGCCTAGATGACAACAGGGTTGCGTAGATGACAGCAGGGTAGCCTAAATGACAGCAGGGTGGCCTAGAGGACAGCAGGGTGGCCTAGAGGACAGCAGGGTGGCCTAGAGAACAGCAGGAGGGGGTACATGATATTAGGGTGGCCTAGAGGACAGCAGGGTGGTCTAGATGACAACAGGGTTGCGTAGATGACAGCAGGGTAGCCTAGATGACAGCAGGGTGGCCTAGATGATAGCAGGGTGACCTAGATGACAGCAGGGTGGCCTAGATGACAGCAGGGTGGCCTAGATGGCAGCAGGGTTGCCTAGATGACAGGAGAGTGGCCTAGATGACAGCAGGGTGGCCTACATGACAGCAGGGTGGCCTATATGACAGCAGGGTGACCTAGATGACAGCAGGGTGGCCTAGACGAGAGCAGGGTAGAGTAGATTACAGCAGGATGGCCTAGATGACAGCAGGGTGGCCTAGATGAGAGCAGGGTAGCCTAGATGACAGCAGGGTAGCCTAGATGACAGCAGGGTGGCCTAGATGAAAGCAGGGTAGAGTAGATGACAGCAGGGTGGCCTAAATCTCAGCAGGGTGGCCTAGATGTTAGCAGGGTGGCCTAGATTAGACCAGGGTGGCCTACATGACAGCAGGGTGGCTTAGATGACAGCAGGGTAGCGTAGACGACAGCAGAGTGGCCAAGATGTCAGCAGGGTATCCTAGATGACAGCAGAGTGGCCTAGATGACAGCAGGGTGGCCTATATGACAGCAGAGTGGCTTAGATGACAGCAGGGTAGCGTTGACGACAGCATAGTGGCCAATATGTCAGCAGGGTGGTCTAGAGGGCAGCAGGGTGGCCTAAATGACATCAGGGTGCCTGGATGACAGCAGGATGGCCTAGATGACAGCAGGGTGGCCTACATGACAGCAGGGTGGCCTAGATAAGAGAGGGGTGGCCTACATGACAGCAGAGTCGCCTAGATGACAGCAGTGTGGCCTAGAGGACAGCAGGGTGTCCTAGATGACAGCAGAGTCGCCTAGATGACAGCAGGGTGGCCTAGAGGACAGCAGGGTGTCCTAGATGACAGCAGAGTCGCCTAGATGACAGCAGGGTGGCCTACATGACAGCAGGGTGGCCTAGATAAGAGAGGGGTGGCCTACATGACAGCAGAGTCGCCTAGATGACAGCAGTGTGGCCTAGAGGACAGCAGGGTGTCCTAGATGACAGCAGAGTCGCCTAGATGACAGCAGTGTGGCCTAGAGGACAGCAGGTTGTCCTAGATGACAGCAGAGTTGCCTAGATGACAGCAGTGTGGCCTAGAGGACAGCAGGGTGTCCTAGATGACAGCAGAGTCGCCTAGATGACAGCAGGGTACAGCATTCATACATCTTCTTAAGCTCAATTTGTAGTTACTTTACACTTGTACTTCAGATTACATCTTCACCTCTAATTCACTTAACACCTTTATCAGTACATTATGTAGTCTTCAAAATTATTAATGGTGATCAGAAATTGGTTCTTTTGTAATCATCTTCCTGTCAACCACTATCAATCACTTTACTAGCAACCCTCTTTAATGCCAATTAACATTAAACTCTTTAATCTCAACCACCATCTATCTTCTTACTGTCAAAATCTATCAGTCTCTTTACTGTCAACCAGCATCAATCTCTTTACTGTCAACCACCATCAATCTCCTTACTGTCAACCACCATCAATCTCCTTACTGTTAACCACCATCAATCTCCTTACTGTCAACCACCATCAATCAACTTACTGTCAACCACAATCAATCTCTTCACTGTCAACCACCATCAATCTCCTTACTCTCAACCACCTTAAATTTCCTTACTATCAACCACAATCAATCTTTACAGTTAGACACCATCAATCTCCTTACTGTCACCCACTATCAGTTGCTTTACTGTCAACTATCAATCTCATTACTGTCAACCACCATCAATCTCCTTACTGTCAACAACCATCAATCAACTTACTGTCAACCACAATCAATCTCTTCACTGTCAACCACCATCAATCTCCTTACTCTCAACCACCTTAAATTTCCTTACTATCAACCACAATCAATCTTTTTACAGTTAGACACCATCAATCTCTTACTGTCAACCATATCAATCTCCTTACTGTCACCCACTATCAGTTGCTTTACTGTCAACTATCAATCTCATTACTGTCAACCACCATCAATCTCCTTACTGTCAACTACCATCAATCAACTTACTGTCAACCACCATCAATCAACTTACTGTCAACCACTATCAATCAACTTAATGTCAACCACCATCAATCAACTTACTGTCAACCACCATCAATCAACTTACTGTCAACCACTATCAATCAACTTAACTGTCAACCACCATCAATCAACTTACTGTCAACCACCATCAATCAACTTACTGTCAACCACCATCAATCAACTTACTGTCAACCACCATCAATCAACTTACTGTCGACCACCATCAATCAACTTACTGTCAACCACCATCTTCACTTTCTTTACCTGATAAATCACACTGTTAGCATCAGCTCTCACAATGCTGGTCACTTATCAACAATATTCCATATAACAATATATATAATCATTAAAATCGTAACACCACAGGAAGACTCATGACTACACTGTGAGATTCACCGTCGTGCTGTTCACACTACTTGGATCAAACTCACAAAGTGAATTCCACCTTCTTTTTGTAATGCTTTGTTTCTGTTTTTGTATTCGATTTGTATTAAATATATTGTAATGATTACACTGGTCTGTATGATTTTTTTATTGACTCTATGGTATCCTTTTCGTTATATATGGAAAATAGTGATTCATTGTGTTTTTTATTCATCTCTTTCACATCAGTTAGTCAAGTTATACGGAAACGTTACTTTTCTCTTTTCGAATAACATAAGTAAATGAGAAAGTGGTATATTACCAATTAAAATGCTGCACCTGTGCCAGTTGGCCACAGTGTCCAAATGTCAGAAACATACATAAAGAACCAGCTTCTTACCCGGAAATCACAAAGTGAAAACTGTGCCACTAGTTAACCCCAAGAATATTCTGCTGCCAACAATCCACATCAAATTAGGGCTTATTAAAAAATTTGTGAAGGCCTTGAACAAGAATGGAACTGCTTTCAAGTAGCTGGAGTCAAAGTTTCCTTGTATAAGTGAAGGCAAGCTAAAGGCAGGAATCTTTGTTGGCCCTCAGATTCGGGAATTGATGAAGGACAAGCATTTTGATGAAGCATTAGCAGGTGTCGAGGTGAATGCCTGGTTTTCATTCAAGTAGATTGTCCACAACTTCCTGGGAAACAGGCGCTCCCCCGAATATGAAAAAAAGATCCAAGACCTGAGTTCAAGTTTCCAACAACTTGGGTCTAGAATGAATGTGAAGATGCACTTTTTGCACACACATCTTGACTATTTTCCCAACAATTGTGGGGACTACAGTGAGGAACAAGGAGAGTGGTTCCATCAGGATATTTACACTATGGAAACTTGATACCAGGGCAAATGGAATGTCAGCATGATGGCGGATTACTGCTGGTCATTGAAACGTAATGGTCTCGATGCACAGCACAAGCGAAAATCAAAGTGGTCCTCCTTCCTTTCACTCAATATGTTTGCTAACCAATAAGAGCATATTTTTTAATAAAATCATTTGATTTGATTTATATTGATTTGGAATTCATATGTTCTTATAACTAACAGAATGTGCTTTTCCATTATTACTTGCCTAATTTTAATAAATAACAATTTATTAAAAATTCACATTTTTGATCATTAATTTGTGTTTTATTCAAAATCCTTACGTGATAGAGCAAAATGGTTTAGATATTTACAATCAGCAGCCCAAGAATATGTAAGATCCCAACCATGAATAAAAATAAAAATTAAAAACATTCCAAATATATTTTATTTTTGCTTCCACTACCTACTACGACTACTACTACTAATGCAATTACTACTACTATTACTTACACTTCCAGCAACACCACCTTTTCCATTATTTGTTTATTTTCGTCACAGTATTGTGCCTTTTCTCTGCAATAATAATAATAATAATAATAATAATAATAATAATAATATTATATTAATATATTATAATAATATAATTAATTTAAATTTAAAAATATTTAATATATAATAAAATAATAATAATAATAATAATAACATTTAATAATATTATTATTATTATTATTTTATATTATTAATATGTAGATATATTAGTAGTTTGTAGTTGTTCTTTGTCTTCATTACAAACCAAAATCAAAAGAAAAGCAAAACATCTAAAAATGAAGCACTGTTGATTTTTAGTTGATCAAGTAGTGTGAGCAGACGACTTGAATCTCACTGTTATCACGTGGCTTCCTGTGGAGTTAAGATTTAAATTATATAAGTTATCCTGTGGCATATTGGTGGTTGAAAGTAAGGTGATTTATGGTGGTTGACAGTTGAATGATGGTGGTTGACAGTAAGTTGATTGATGGTGGATGACAGTAAGTTGATTGAAGGTGGTTGACTAGTAAATTGATTGATGGTGGTTGACAGTTGAATGATGGTGGTTGACAGTAAGTGATTGATGGTGGATGAAGTAAGTTGATTGAAGGTGTTGAAGTAAATTGATTGATGGTGGTTGACAGTAAATTGAATGATGGTGGTTGACAATATACTGATTGATGGAGGTTGAGAGTAAATTGATTGGAGGTTGAGAGTAAATTGATTGATGGAGGTTGACAGTTGATTGATGGTGGTTGACAGTAAGTTGATTGATGGTGGTTGACAGTAAATTGAATGATGGTGGTTGACAGTATACTGATTGATGGAGGTTGAGAGTAAATTGCTTGGAGGTTGAGAGTAAATTGATTGATGGAGGTTGACAGTAAATTGATTGATGGTGGTTGACAGTAAATAAAATTATCTTCAACATACTGATGAAGGCTGACGTTCCTTAAGAAATCTAAACATATTGATGACTGTATTGTGATGATGTAAACAAGGTTATTGATGACTGTATTATTAAGATGTAAATAAGGTTAGGGATATAACAGGGTGGCCTAGATGACAGACTTGTCAACCACCATCAATCTCCACACTGTCAACCACCATAAATCACCTTACTGTCAACCACCATCAATCAATTTACTGTCAACCACCATCAATCACCTTACTGTCAACCACCAATCACCTTACTGTCAACAACTAATCACCTTACTGTCAACCACCATCAATCACCTTACTGTCAACAAAGATTAATCACCTTACTGTCACCCACCATCAATCACCTTACTGTCCACATCTACTACTTATCAATCACCTTACTGTCGACCACTATCAATCACCTTTCAATCACCATCAATCACCTTCAATCACCTTACTGTCAACCATCAATCACCTTACTGTCAAATACCTTCAATCACCTTACTGTCAATCACAATCAATCACCTTTCAATCACCATCAATCACCTTACTGTCAACCACCATCAATCACCTTAATGTCAACCACCAATCACCTTACTGTCAACCACCAATCACCATACTGTCAACCACCATCAATCACCTTACTGTCAATCACCGTCAATCACCTTACTGTCAACCACTATCAATCACCATCCATCACCTTCAATCACCTTACTGTCAACCATCAATCACCTTACTATCAACCATCAACCACCTTACTGTCAACTACCTTCAATCACCTTACTGTCAACCACTATCAATCACCTTTCAATCACCATCAATCACTTACTGTCAACAATCAATCACCTTACTCTCAACCACTTTCAATCATCTTACTGTCAACCACCTTACTGTCAACCACTATCAATCACCTTTCAATCACCAATCACCTTCAATCACCTTACTGTTAACCACTATCAATCACCTTACTGTCAACTACTATCAATCACCTTACTGTCAACCACCATCAATCACCTTACTGTCAACCATCAATCACCTTACTGTCAACCACCTTCAATCACCTTACTGTCAACCAATATCAATCACCACATGTCAACCATCAATCACCTTACTCTCAACTACCATCAATCACCTTACTGTCAACCACCATCAATCACAATACTGTCAACCACCATCAATCACCTTACTGTCAACCACCACGAGTAGTGTGAGCTCCCCGCCGGTGAATCTCTCAGTGTAATCATGTGACCTTTATTGACACATTGTGACCTGTGTAGGTTGATCGCATTTTCTAGATATAATAATAATAATGGTTTTGATTTTTGTTAACAATCATCAGGAAAATCACTTTGTAGACACTATTTAGGTAGACTCCATAAACTATGAATAGGTTGAGTGTGGATAACAGATTCCTGACAATAATTCAAGAACTACATCAGGTCGATTAGTTGACAATGAGCAACTAAGAACATAATATTAGATGTGATAGAAGCAGATATAATAATGATGTCTGTGGCGGTTTTAGCATCAGTAAGTAAATTCTGCATCCATTTTTCTTATATCAGTCTATTTTTTTATAAGTTATGAATGTACTGTTGTGATCCATCATCTCCTACATATGGATGTACTGTTGTCACCCATCATCTACATATGGATGTACTGTTATGACCCATCATCTCCTACATATGGATGTACTGTTGTCACCCATCATCTACATATGGATGTACTGTTGTGACCCATCATATCCTACATATGGATGTACTGTTGTCACCCATCATCTACATATGGATGTACTGTTGTGACCATCATCTCCTACATATGGATGTACTGTTGTCACCCATCATCTACATATGGATGTACTGTTGTCACTCATCATCTCCTACATATGGATGTACTGTTGTCACCCATCATCTCCTACATATGGATATACTGTTGTCACCCATCATCTACATATGGATGTATTGTTGTCACTCATGATCTCCTACATATGGATATACTGTTGTCACCCATCATCTACATAGGGATGTATTGTTGTCACCCATCATCTCCTACATATGGATGTACTGTTGTCACCCATCATCTCCTACATATGGATATACTGTTGTCACCATCATCTACATATGGATGTATTGTTGTCACTCATGATCTCCTACATATGGATATACTGTTGTCACCCATCATCTACATAGGGATGTACTGTTGTCACCATCATCTCCTATAGGCAAATTGACTGGTGAGAAAAGGCCAGGGGGTTAAACAGCGTTCTAATATATTATTCAAACCTCAATTATCTAGGCAGACTGAGAGATAGCTAGAATGCTGTTTGTCTTCATCACCCTCCATGTGGACAGTTGAGTACACTCTTATTTGAAGTTCCCCAGACTCTCGGTTCATTACTCTCTGATGTTTTTATAATCACAAGAAGTCACAGACTCTCGGTCAAGCGTGTGTAATCACGAAGCATTTTGAAGAACATATAATAAATTATGTATCTGTTTTTATGTTGTTTGCTTCTTAAATTGACCTTCAGTCTTGATGGTGACCCAGCAGACCATCATATTCATTATCAGTCTTGATGGTGACCCAGCACCAAGACCATCATATTGTACCTTGCAGTCTTGATGGTGACCCAGCACCATGACCATCATTTTGTACCTTGCAGTCTTGATGGTGACCCAGCACCTGACCATCATATTGTACCTTCCAGTCTTGATGGTGACCCAGCACCAGGACCATCATATTGTACCTTGCAGTCTTGATGGTGACCCAGCACAAGTACCATCATATTGTACCTTGCAGTCTTGATGGTGACCCAGCACCAGGACCATCATATTGTACCTTCCAGTCTTGATGGTGACCCAGCACCAGGACCATCATATTGTACCTTGCAGTCTTGATGGTGACCCAGCACCAGGACCATCATATTCATTATCAGTCTTGATGGTAACCCAGCACCAGGACCATCATATTGTACCTTGCAGTCTTGATGGTAACCCAGCACCAGGACCATCATATTCATTATCAGTCTTGATGGTAACCCAGCACCAGGACTATCATATTCATTATCAGTCTTGATGGTGACCCAGCACCAGGACCATCATATTCATTATCAGTCTTGATGATGACCCAGCACCAGGACCATCATATTCATTATCAGTCTTGATGATGACCCAGCACCAGGACCATCATATTCATTATCAGTCTTGATGATGACCCAGCACCAGGACCATCATTTTCATTATCAGTGACTTAATATTAGTTGGAAATTGCTACTATGGTCTCGGAAGCATTTTGGTTGTTGACCAGTGTAACACTACACTCCACTATTACAACTACACTCCATTATTATAACTACACTCCACTATTACCACTACACTCCACTATTACCACTACACTCCACTATTACCTACTACTACATTCAATTTTCTCCTCTTCACATTTCTCCGACTGTCACCTCTACACTTCTCTCGACTGTCACTACAACAATCCGCTAAATGCTACATCTGCCACATAACCACACTACACCTGAAACACAACCACACTATACCTGTAACACAACCACGCTACACTCGCAACACAACGACACTACTCTTGCAACAACCACATTACATCTGTAACACTACCAAACTACATCTGTAACACAACCAAACTACATCTGTAACACAACCAAACTACATCTGTAACACTACAACACTCGAACTCAACCAAACTACATCTGTATACCAAATACACTGTAACATACCAAGCTAGACTCGAAACCCCAAAACATACTAATATGGTATAGCAAATTTAGGGTGTCTTACAAATTCTGAGTGATCCCCAAACAACATATACTATGGGGTAAACAAATTAGTGTGTTCTTATATTTACATGTATTTATATTTGGAGAAACAAATTAGTGATGTCTGATTTATATTGTTACTTATATTATTTGGGAGAAGTTACTGGTGAGTCAGTCTGACTTATAAAAGTTTACTATATTCTCTCTACAGTATATTTGCAGAAATCATTGTCTGACTTTTACATTTATTAGTGTATGTCTGTCGAGTCAAACATAATGGAGCAGTTGAGAGTGGAGGTGAGCAGTGGCCAGGGTGTGAAGAGGTCCCGCTCACAGTCTTTAGACGGTACACAGGACCTGTGCCCTAAAGTAAAAGTTGCTAAACTTGATAACAGTAACTTATGTGACAAAATTACCATCACTATCACCAGCAGCAACAGTGGGCCCGACAACAGCAGCAGCAACAGCAGCAGCAGCAGCAGCAGCAGTAGCAGCAGCAGCAGCAACAGCAGCAGCAACAACAATAGCAGCAGCAGCAACAGCAGCAGCAACAACAATAGCAGCAGCAGCAGCAACAGCAGCAGCAACAGCAGCAGCAACAACAATAGCAGCAGCAGCAGCAGCAGCAGCAGCAGCAGCAGCAACAGCAGCAGCATCAGCGATATAGACGAAGTTTTTGTTCCCAATATTGTTGTATTGGATGTTCCCAGTAAACTGACTGCCGCCGTCCCTGTAGTACCATGGGACAGGATTACAATAACACAAGACCTTGGTCAAGGTTATTATGGTAAGACACAAAAAGGACTGTTAAAAGGAGAGGATGGCGACACCATTCCTGTTGCTGTTAAAGTATTTCATGACGGAGCATTAGAGAGTAACGAAGCTCAGATGCTTCACGAGGCAGACGGCGCCGGGGGTGCCCCTAAATTATACGGTATCACTGACAGGGATCCTCAAGATCTTGTGATGGAGTATATTCCAGGTTTAACTCTATATAAGTTTTTACAAAGCTGTACTTATGAAGAGGGATTAAAGGTATATAATGCCACCGCTGCTGCACTAACCAATTTCCACGACTCTGGTTTCGCTCATTTGGATCTGCATTGTAATAACATCATAGTTGATAATAGCAATGCTGCTCAGCCACAATGTCGTCTCATTGATCTAGGTTTGTCTAGAAGAATCAGTAAAAACTTTGATCTTAGTCTCAGTCAAACACTTGAGGACATGTACAATCTTCATGCAATAAAAATGTTCGCAACTAAAATGAAAGAGGAATAAAACTGAACATCTGTATCTCCTTGATCCTCGATAAACAATGGATAATTATGTTTTAAGGAACAATTTTATTGAAGTGGTTGCAAGTTTTTTTTCTGAAATATTTTGTTAATATATCTCTCATAAGAGGAAAATCTTTTTCTTTAAGTTACTCAGTTGTGGTGTGAAGACTTGCGCCGAGTTCTTCCGCAAACAAAATATATTAAAGGAGAGCAGGAAACAGAGGCCAGGTCAAGTCAAGAGTGTAATAAGAAAGGCAGGCATCTACAGAGGCAAAGACACGATTAAGATTCATATTTGGAAGGTTTGGTATAAGTTAGGCTTCAACACGACGGCGTCTGACAATGTGAAGAATATAGAACTATATACAAAAGGTGAGGTAATCAGTCCCTCAGTCACAACTGAGCTTGAAGCATGCTAAGTTAAATGACTGAAGAGTGATAAAGTAGAATGATTGAAATGAGAGTAGGAGAGTGTAATGATGGTAAAGAGAGGGAGATGACTGTGAGCAGAGTTACATGAAAATAGGCTAAGATTAATGCAGAGTGAGGTGACAGAAGGAAAATAAGATGACACAAGAATGAGAGATATACCTCAGGTAGAGTGATATGATAGGAAAGTGAGGAAGATGACAGCAGTGTAATGGTCATGTCAGCATGGTACAAGACATGAGAAGTGGGTGGTTAGGTGAGGCAGGCTAGGCTAGGTTAGGTTAGGTTAGGCTAGGTAAGATTTGTCAGGAAACAGGACAAGTGGCTGGAGCTTTTGGTCATTTGACCGAGGCTTCCACCCCTTTAAAATTTATTTATAACCATTTTTTATATTTCAAAGGGATGATTGGTGGAACACACCATCGTCTCGGACCCTCGCTGGCAATGATTGGTGGAACACACCATCGTCTCGGACCCTCGCTGGCAATGATTGGTGGAACACACCATCGTCTCAGACCCTCGCTGGCAATGATTGGTGGAACACACCATCGTCTCTGACCCTCGCTGGCAATGATTGGTGGAACACACCATCGTCTCTGACCCTCGCTGGCAATGATTGGTGGAACACACCATCGTCTCAGACCTCGCTGGCAATGATTGATGGAACACACCATCGTCTCTGACCCTCGCTGGCAATGATTGGTGGAACACACCATCGTCTCTGACCCTCGCTGGCAATGATTGGTGGAACACACCATCGTCTCGACCCTCGCTGGCAATGATTGGTGGAACCACCATCGTCTCAGACCCTCGCTGGCAATGATTGGTGGAACACACCATCGTCTCTGACCCTCGCTGGCAATGATTGTGACTACCATGTCTCAGCACCTCGCTGGCATGATTGGCTGGAATACCAGTCAGAACTTTCGCATGCAATGGATGTTGTGGAACAGCAATCGTCTCAGATTCCTGAATGGCAAGATATGGTGAGACACAGCCGAATAGTGCAAAGAATGAAATCTGACCTCGTGGAATGATTGGTGGAACTACACTATCGTCATGCTAAAGTTTGGTAACAAGTCTGAGACTCGCTGGCAATGGTTGGTGGAAGCAGGCATCGTCTCAGACTTCGCGGCAATGATTAGGTGGAACACCATCGTCCGACCTGCTGGCACATGATTGGTGGAACCACCATCGTCTCACCTCGCTGGCAATGATTGGTGGAACTAACCATTTCAACTCTCAGGAATGATTGGTGGAACACACCATCGTCTCGACCCTCGCTGGCAATGATTGGTGGAACACACCATCGTCTCGAACCTCGCTGGCAATGATTGGTGGAACTCACCATCGTCTCAGACCCTCGCTGGCAATGATTGGTGGAACACACCATCGTCTCTGACCCTCGCTGGCAATGATTGGTGGAACTCACCATCGTCTCAGACCTTCGCTGGCAATGATTGGTGGAACACACCATCGTCTCTGACCCTCGCTGGCAATGATTGGTGGAACACACCATCGTCTCTGACCCTCGCTGGCAATGATTGGTGGAACACACCATCGTCTCAGACCCTCGCTGGCAATGATTGGTGGAACACACCATCGTCTCGACCCTCGCTGGCAATGATTGGTGGAACACACCATCGTCTCAGACCCTCGCTGGCAATGATTGGTGGAACACACCATCGTCTCTGACCCTCGCTGGCAATGATTGTGGAACACACCATCGTCTCTGACCCTCGCTGGCAATGATTGGTGGAACTCACCATCGTCTCTGACCCTCGCTGGCAATGATTGGTGGAACCACCATCGTCTCTGACCCTCGCTGGCAATGATTGGTGGAACTCACCATCGTCTCTGACCCTCGCTGGCAATGATTGGTGGAACACACCATCGTCTCAGACCTCGCTGGCAATGATTGGTGGAACACACCATCGTCTCGACCCTCGCTGGCAATGATTGGTGGAACTCACCATCGTCTCTGACCCTCGCTGGCAATGATTGGTGGAACACACCATCGTCTCTGACCTCGCTGGCAATGATTGGTGGAACACACCATCGTCTCTGACCCTCGCTGGCAATGATTGGTGGAACCACCATCGTCTCAGACCCTCGCTGGCAATGATTGGTGGAACACACCATCGTCTCAGACCCTCGCTGGCAATGATTGGTGGAACACACCATCGTCTCAGACCCTCCTGGCAATGATTGGTGGAACACACCATCGTCTCGACCCTCGCTGGCAATGATTGGTGGAACCACCATCGTCTCGACCTCGCTGGCAATGATTGGTGGAACACACCATCGTCTCTGACCCTCGCTGGCAATGATTGGTGGAACTCACCATCGTCTCGACCCCGCTGGCAATGATTGGTGGAACCACCATCGTCTCGACCTCGCTGGCAATGATTGGTGGAACTCACCATCGTCTCGACCCTCGCTGGCAATGATTGGTGGAACCACCATCGTCTCTGACCTCGCTGGCAATGATTGGTGGAACCACCATCGTCTCTGACCCTCGCTGGCAATGATTGGTGGAACTCACCATCGTCTCAGACCTTCGCTGGCAATGATTGGTGGAACCACCATCGTCTCAGACCTCGCTGGCAATGATTGGTGGAACACACCATCGTCTCTGACCCTCGCTGGCAATGATTGGTGGAACTCACCATCGTCTCAGACCTCGCTGGCAATGATTGGTGGAACTCACCATCGTCTCAGACCTCGCTGGCAATGATTGGTGGAACACACCATCGTCTCTGACCCTCGCTGGCAATGATTGGTGAAACTCACCATCGTCTCAGACCCTCGCTGGCAATGATTGGTGGAACACACCATCGTCTCTGACCCTCGCTGGCAATGATTGATGGAACACACCATCGTCTCGACCCTCGCTGGCAATGATTGGTGGAACACACCATCGTCTCGACCCTCGCTGGCAATGATTGGTGGAACACACCACGTCTCAGACCTCGCTGGCAATGATTGATGGAACACACCATCGTCTCTGACCCTCGCTGGCAATGATTGGTGGAACACACCATCGTCTCTGACCCTCGCTGGCAATGATTGGTGGAACACACCATCGTCTCTGACCCTCGCTGGCAATGATTGGTGGAACACACCATCGTTCAGACCCTCGCTGGCAATGATTGGTGGACACACCATCGTCTCTGACCCTCGCTGGCAATGATTGGTGGAACACACCATCGTCTCAGACCCTCGCTGGCAATGATTGGTGGAACACACCATCGTCTCGACCTCGCTGGCAATGATTGGTGGAACACACCATCGTCTCTGACCCTCGCTGGCAATGATTGGTGGAACACACCATCGTCTCTGACGCTCGCTGTCAATGATTGGTGGAACACACCATCGTCTCTGACCCTCGCTGGCAATGATTGGTGGAACACACCATCGTCTCTGACCCTCGCTGGCAATGATTGGTGGAACACACCATCGTCTCAGACCCTCGCTGGCAATGATTGGTGGAACACACCATCGTCTCTGACCCTCGCTGGCAATGATTGGTGGAACACACCATCGTCTCAGACCCTCGCTGGCAATGATTGGTGGAACACACCATCGTCTCAGACTCTCTGGCAATGATTGGTGGAACACACCATCGTCTCTGACCCTCGCTGGCAATGATTGGTGGAACACACCATCGTCTCTGACCCTCGCTGGCAATGATTGGTGGAACACACCATCGTCTCGGACCTTCGCTGGCAATGATTGGTGGAACACACCATCGTCTCGGACCCTCGCTGGCAATGATTGGTGGAACACACCATCGTCTCGGACCCTCGCTGGCAATGATTGGTGGAACACACCATCGTCTCAGACCCTCGCTGGCAATGATTGGTGGAACACACCATCGTCTCAGACCCTCGCTGGCAATGACTGGTGGAACACACCATTGTCTCGGACCCTCGCTGGCAATGATTGATGGAACACACCATCGTCTCGGACCCTTGCTGGCAATGATTGATGGAACTCACCATCGTCTCAGACCCTCGCTGGCAATGATTGATGGAACACACCATCGTCTCTGACCCTCGCTGGCAATGATTGATGGAACTCACCATCGTCTCGGACCCTCGCTGGCAATGATTGATGGAACTCACCATCGTCTCTGACCCTCGCTGGCAATGATTGGTAGAACACACCATCGTCTCAAACCCTCGCTGCCAATGATTGGTGGAACTCACCATCGTCTCAGACCTTCGCTGGCAATGATTGGTGGAACACACCATCGTCTCAGACCCTCGCTGGCAATGATTGATGGAACACACCATCGTCTCTGACCCTCGCTGGCAATGATTGATGGAACTCACCATCGTCTCGGACCCTCGCTGGCAATGATTGATGGAACTCACCATCGTCTCTGACCCTCGCTGGCAATGATTGGTAGAACACACCATCGTCTCAAACCCTCGCTGCCAATGATTGGTGGAACTCACCATCGTCTCAGACCCTCGCTGGCAATGATTGGTGGAACACACCATCGTCTCAGACCCTCGCTGGCAATGATTGGTGGAACTCACCATCGTCTCAGACCTTCGCTGCCAATAATTGGTAGAACACACCATCGTCTCAAACCCTCGCTGCCAATGATTGGTGGAACTCACCATCGTCTCAGACCCTCGCTGGCAATGATTGGTGGAACTCACCATCGTCTCAGACCCTCGCTGCCAATCAGGTACTTCACATCATACTCACTACCCATCTTTGCTACTTACGAAGTTGTAGTCATTGTTGTTAGTAGTGCGGGTTATGAACATAACTGAACACCTGGAATAAATCTGATGTGAGGCAAGTTGAGAGAGGTGTGAGACAGGTGATTTAAGTGTGAGCAACGCTTGAGGCAAGTGTGACGAAAGTGAGAAACATGGTTTAAGCAAATATGAGGAAGGTGTAGAACAAGTATGAGGCAATAGTGAGGCAGGTGTATGGGTGATAGAGGCTAGGCTCTTGGGTGTCTTTGAAATGAGATTGGACAAATATGAGTAGGAGGGGCTGGGTTTGATTGATGTCGTGGGTACGGGAGCAAATTCTTGGGTAGCTTTCGGTAGTGGTGGTATAGATAAGGACCTGCCTTGTATGGGCCAGTAGGCCTTCAGCAGTGTTCCTCCATTCTTATGCTTTTAAGTAGTAGTCAGCTATGAGAAACGTTTGAATCAGGTGTCCTTGACAAGTGCGAGGTATTAGAGAGGAATGTATGAGGCAGATATGATGCAACTATATTGCTAACTTGAAGTACATACGAAGTAACTACGTGGCAAGTGTGAGGAGGGTGTGGAGCAGGTGTAATACATGTGTTGCAGTTGTGAAGCAGATGTAATGCAGATGTGTTGCAGTTGTGAAGCAGATGTAATGCAGATGTGTTGCAGTTGTGAACCAGATGTAATGTTGATGTGTTGCAGCTGTGAAGCAGATGTAATGTTGATGTGTTGCAGCTGTGAAGCAGATGTAATGCAGATGTGTTGCAGTTGTGAAGCAGATGTAATGTTGATGTGTTGCAGTTGTGAAGCAGATGTAATGCAGATGTGTTGCAGTTGTGAAGCAGATGTAATGTTGATGTGTTGCAGTTGTGAAGCAGATGTAATGCAGATGTGTTGCAGTTGTGAAGCAGATGTAATGTTGATGTGTTGCAGATGTGAAGAAGATGTAATGCAGATGTGTTGCAGTTGTGAAGCAGATGTAATGCAGATGTGTTGCAGTTGTGAAGCAGATGTAATGCAGATGTGTTGCAGTTGTGAAGCAGATGTAATGTTGATGTGTTGCAGCTGTGAAGCAGATGTAATGTTGATGTGTTGCAGTTGTGAAGCAGATGTAATGTTGATGTGTTGCAGTTGTGAAGCAGATGTAATGTTGATGTGTTGCAGTTGTGAAGCAGATGTAATGCAGATGTGTTGCAGTTGTGAAGCAGATGTAATGCAGATGTGTTGCAGTTGTGAAGCAGATGTAATGTTGATGTGTTGCAGCTGTGAAGCAGATGTAATGTTGATGTGTTGCAGTTGTGAAGCAGATGTAATGCAGATGTGTTGCAGTTGTGAAGCAGATGTAATGCAGATGTGTTGCAGTTGTGAAGCAGATGTAATGCAGATGTGTTGCAGTTGTGAAGCAGGTATGAGGCATGTGTGGGTCAGGGCAAGAATGGTTTGCAAGTTAATGATAGCAGATGAGAGAATAGAAAGTTGATGGGAACAGGCCAGGAATATTTTTAAAGTTGATGGGAACAGGCCAGGAATATTTTTAAAGTTGATGGGAACAGGCCAGGAATATTTTTAAAGTTGATTGGAACAGGCCAGGAATATTTTTAAAGTTGATGGGAACAGGCCAGGAATATTTTTAAAGTTGATGGGAACAGGCCAGGGATATTTTTAAAGTTGATTGGAACAGGCCAGGAATATTTTTAAAGTTGATGGGAACAGGCCAGGAATATTTTAAAGTTGATGGGAACAGGCCAGGAATATTTTTAAAGTTGATGGGAACAGGCCAGGAATATTTTTAAAGTTGATGGGAACAGGCCAGGAATATTTTTAAAGTTGATGGGAACAGGCCAGGAATATTTTTAAAGTTGATGGGAACAGGCCAGGAATATTTTTAAAGTTGATGGGAACAGGCCAGGAATATTTTTAAAGTTGATGGGAACAGGCCAGGAATATTTTTAAAGTTGATGGGAACAGGCCAGGAATATTTTTTAAAATTGATTGGAACAGGCCAGGAATATTTTTAAAGTTGATGGGAACAGGCCAGGAATATTTTTAAAGTTGATGGGAACAGGCCAGGAATATTTTTTAAAGTTGATGGGAACAGGCCAGGGATATTTTTAAAGTTGATGGGAACAGGCCAGGAATATTTTTAAAGTTGATGGGAACAGGCCAGGGATATTTTTAAAGTTGATGGGAACAGGCCAGGAATATTTTTAAAGTTGATGGGAACAGGCCAGGAATATTTTTAAAGTTGATGGGAACAGGCCAGGAATATTTTTAAAGTTGATGGGAACAGGCCAGGAATATTTTTAAAGTTGATGGGAACAGGCCAGGAATATTTTTAAAGTTGATGGGAACAGGCCAGGAATATTTTTAAAGTTGATGGGAACAGGCCAGGAATATTTTTAAAGTTGATGGGAACAGGCCAGGAATATTTTTAAAGTTGATGGGAACAGGCCAGGAATATTTTTAAAGTTGATGGGAACAGGCCAGGAATATTTTTAAAGTTGATGGGAACAGGCCAGGAATATTTTTAAAGTTGATGGGAACAGGCCAGGAATATTTTTAAAGTTGATGGGAACAGGCCAGGAATAGTTTTAAAGTTGATGGGAACAGGCCAGGAATATTTTTAAAGTTGATGGGAACAGGCCAGGAATATTTTTAAAGTTGATGGGAACAGGCCAGGCATATTTTTAAAGTTGATGGGAACAGGCCAGGAATATTTTTAAAGTTGATGGGAACTGGTGAGAGAGTTTGCAGTCGTAGAGATGACTTGCCTCTCACACCCAACAATTATTTTCATAACAAGTTTTGTTTTATTCCTGAATTATACCAATGTTGTGTTGTATAAGTGTTGTGTTATTTACGAAGGTGTGTAAGTGTGAAGCTTTAGTGTAGAGGATTTTAATGACTTGAATGTTAAAGAAAGGAGGTTAGAAATGTAAAGAATTAGAAAATATCTGATAAAAAAAAAATGTTAAATTAACATTGTTTAAATACCTTTCACGGTAATCATTTGTATTCTCTTTGATTTAAAAAAAAAACTCACAATTAACCTACACTTTAGAGAGAAAACTTTACATGATTTATCTGTTTTTCTACTAAAGACAGTAATTACTTTTTATGCTGTGTTTGAAAAGATGAAACAGTAAGGAAATATTTTGAAAGAATATGTAATTGAAAAACGACCTTCAATACTTCTCGTACCTAGATTATGTTAGGTAAGGTTTGCCAGGATACAGGACAAGTGTTTCCTGATGCGGGTCTTAGTCTTATGATGACCCCGCAGCTGGAGCTTTTGGTCATCTGACCGAGGCCTTCCTCTGGCTTAGCTATCCACCTTTTTAATATAATATAATAATAATATCTTTATTTACTACAAGTACATGTACAAGGTACACAGGTTTAGCTGACATCAATGACATACTACTATATAGAAAGCCGCTTGTTATGCAGAGCATTTCCCGCAAATTAGGTCAGTTTTGTCCCAGGATGCAACCCACACTAATCGACTAACACCCAGGTACCCATTTTATACTGATGGGTGAACAGGGACAACAGGTGTCTTATGGAAACACGTCCCTAAAGTTTTCCAGCCGTACCGTAGATTCGAACTCCGGACCTCAGTGTGTGGGCTGAGTGCGCTAGCGATCGAGCTACAGGACACCTAAAAAATTATGCTTATAACAGTTTATATTCCCGGTATGTTGGTACCTATACAAAGGAATTTTGATGGCACAGTTTGGAGTAGGTCGACTATTATTTTTTTTAAATTGTTTCATTTGTTATATTTATATTGTAATATTTATCCGTAATGTAGTTTACTGAAATTGCAGAAAAAAATCACTATATCCACGAGAAAAGAATCTTCTGAAAAAGTCAATAACTGTTATTTTATAGTTTGAGTGCCTTGTAATATCACCAACTACTCAAATTACCTATAATAGCAGATTATTTCCAGTTCAACCCCTTTTGTAAGTAACCACTACGGAGGTAAGAGGTTCTTGCTGGAGGGCGAAACGTTGCCACAATAAAATACCAAATTAGTTGCACCTGTTTCCTTTTACCTGACATATTGTCGGTAATTCTACCAACATTGTACAAGAATTTATTCAGTGATAGATATTAGGAACCAGAGAGGGAGTTAGGTAATGGAATGAGTACGAACGTGTTCATCCCAACGGAACACCACGCAAAGCGTAGTACCCCCCAAGATGTTATCATGATGTTATCAAGATGTTATCAAGATGTTATCATGATGTTATCATGATGTTATCATGATGTTATCAAGATGTTATCAAGATGTTATCAAGATGTTATCAAGATGTTATCAAGATGTTATCAAGATGTTATCAAGATGTTATGAAGATGGCGAGAAACCTAAACTATGACAGATATATAACTTAGTAGCAGATAACGATGGTAGATGATAAAAGTAACAAATCACGATAATAGATGATGAAGGTAGCAAATAACGATGTTAGATGATGAAGGTAGCAAATAACGATGGTTGATGATGAAGGTAGCAGATAACGATGGTAGATGATGAAGGTAGCAGATAACGATGGTAGATGATGAAGGTAGCAGATAACGATGGAAGATGATGAAGGTAGCAGATAACGATTGATAATGATGAAGGTAGCAGATAACGATGGTAGATGATGAAGGTAGCAGATAACGATGGTAGATGATGAAGGTAGCAGATAACGATAATAGATGATGAAGGTAGCAGATAACGATGGTTGATGATAAAGGTAGCAGATAACGATGGTAGATGATGAAGGTAGCAGATAACGATGGTAGATGATGAAGGTAGCAGATAACGATAATAGATGATGAAGGTAGCAGATAACGATGGTAGATGATGAAGGTAGCAGATAACGATGGTAGATGATGAAGGTAGCAGATAACGATAATAGATGATGAAGGTAGCAGATAACGATGGTTGATGATGAAGGTAGCAGATAACGATGGTTGATGATGAAGGTAGCAGATAACGATGGTAGATAATGAAGGTAGCAGATAACGATGGTAGATGATGAAGGTAGCAGATAACGATGGTAGATGATGAAGGTAGCAGATAACGATGGTAGATGATGAAGGTAGCAAATAACGATGGTTGATGATGAAGGTAGCAGATAACGATGGTAGATGATGAAGGTAGCAGATAACGATGGTAGATGATGAAGGTAGCAGATAACGATGGTTGATGATGAAGGTAGCAAATAACGGTAATAGATGATGAAGGTAGCAGATAACGATAATAGATGATGAAGGTAGCAGATAACGATAATAGATGATGAAGGTAGCAGATAACGATAATAGATGATGAAGGTAGCAGATAACGATGGTTGATGATGAAGGTAGCAAATAACGATAATAGATGATGAAGGTAGCAGATAACGATGGTTGATGATGAAGGTAGCAGATAACGATGGTAGATGATGAAGGTAGCAGATAACGATGGTTGATGATGAAGGTAGCAAATAACGATAATAGATGATGAAGGTAGCAGATAACGATGGTAGATGATGAAGGTAGCAGATAACGATAATAGATGATGAAGGTAGCAGATAACGATGGTAGATGATGAAGGTAGCAGATAATGGAGGTCTCTGACGAAAGGTAACATGTGATGATGGTATATGGCAGCAGATTAAGAAGCTTTTAAAAGAAATAATGATAGATAATGAGAAAAACAAAAAGTTGCAGACCCTTTAAAACAAAAGGAAGACTAATACTCGTAAGCAGAGGCAGAACAACACAGCAGTGTAAGCACAGGCAGAACAAAACACAGTAGTGTAAGCAGAGACAGAACAACACAGCAGTGTAAGCAGAGGTAGAACAACACAGCAGTGTAAGCAGAGGCAGAACAACACTGCAGTGTAAGCAGAGGCAGAACAACACAGTTGTGTAAGCAGAGGCAGCACAACACAGCAGTGTAAGCAGAGGCAGAACAACACAGCAGTGTAAGCAGAGGCAGAACAACACAGCAGTGTAAGCAGAGGCAGAACAACACAGCAGTGTAAGCAGAGGCAGAACAACACAGCAGTGTAAGCAGAGGCAGAACAACACAGTTGTGTAAGCAGAGGCAGAACAACACAGCACAGCAGTGTAAGCAGAGACGGAACAACACAGCAGTGTAAGCAGAGACAGAACAACACAGTAGTGTAAGCAGAAGCAGATCAACACAGCAGTGTAAGCAGAGGCAGAACAACACAGTAGTGTAAGCAGAAGCAGATCAACACAGCAGTGTAAGCAGAGGCAGAACAACACAGCAGTGTAAGCAGAGACAGAACAACACAGCAGTGTAAGCAGAGGCAGATCAACACAGTAGTGTAAGGAGTGGCAGAACAACACAGCAGTGTAAGCAGAGGCAGAACAACACAGCAGTGTAAGCAGAGGCGGAACAACACAGCAGTGTAAGCAGAGGCAGAACAACACAGTAGTGTAAGCAGAAGCAGATCAACACTGCAGTGAAAGCAGAGGCAGAACAACACAGCAGTGTAAGCAGAGACAGAACAACACAGCAGTGTAAGCAGAGGCAGATCAACACAGTAGTGTAAGCAGTGGCAGAACAACACAGCAGTGTAAGCAGAGACAGAACAACACAGCAGTGTAAGCAGAGGCAGAACAACACAGCAGTGTAAGCAGTGGCAGAACAACACAGCAGTGTAAGCAGAGGCAGAACAACACAGTTGTGTAAACAGAGGCAGAACAACACAGCAGTGTAAGCAGAGGCAGAACAACACAGTAATGTAAGCAGAGGCAGATCAACACAGCAGTGTAAGCAGAGGCAGAACAACACAGTTGTGTAAACAGAGGCAGAACAACACAGTTGTGTAAACAGAGGCAGAACAACACAGTTGTGTAAACAGAGGCAGAACAACACAGCAGTGTAAGCAGAGGCAGAACAACACAGTAGTGTAAGCAGAGGCAGATCAACACAGTAGTGTTAGCAGAGGCAGAACAACACAGTTGTGTAAACAGAGGCAGAACAACACAGCAGTGTAAGCAGAGTCAGAACAACACAGTAGTGTAAGCAGAGGCAGAACAACACAGTTGTTTAAACAGAGGCAGATCAACACAGCAGTGTAAGCAGAGGCAGAACAACACAGTAGTTTAAGCAGAGGCAGAACAACACAGCAGTGTAAGCAGAGGCAGAACAACACAGTAGTGTAAGCAGAGGCAGATCAAAACAGCAGTGTAAACAGAGGCAGAACAACACAGTTGTGTAAACAGAGGCAGAACAACACAGCAGTGTAAGCAGAGGCAGAACAACACAGTAGTGTAAGCAGAGGCAGATCAACACAGCAGTGTAAACAGAGGCAGAACAACACAGCAGTGTAAGCAGATGCAGAACAAAACAGTAGTGTAAGCAGAGGCAGAACAACACAGTAGTGTAAGCAGAGGCAGAACAACACAGCAGTGTAAGCAGAGGCAGAACAACACAGTAGTGTAAGCAGAGGCAGAACAACACAGTAGTGTAAGCAGAGGCAGAACAACACAGCAGTGTAAGCAGAGGCAGAACAACACAGTAGTGTAAGCAGAGGCAGAACAACACAGTAGTGTAAGCAGAGGCAGAACAACACAGTAGTGTAAGCAGAGGCAGAACAACACAGCAGTGTAAGAGAGAGAACAACACGCAGTGTAAGCAGAGGCAGAACACAGCAGTGGCAGAGAAAAACAGCAGTGTAAGCAGAGGCAGAACAACACAGCAGTGTAAGCAGAGGCAGAACAACACAGCAGTGTAAGCAGAGGCAGAACAACACAGCAGTGTAAGCAGAGGCAGAACAACACAGCAGTGTAAGCAGAGGCAGAACAACACAGCAGTGTAAGCAGAGGCAGAACAACACAGCAGTGTAAGCAGAGACACAGTGTACAGAGGCAGAACAACACAGTAAGCAGTGGAAGCAGAGGTAAGCAAGAACAACACAGCAGTGTAAGCAGAGACAGAACAACACAGCAGTGTAAGCAGAGGCAGAACAACAGCAGTGTAAGCAGATGCAGAACAACACAGCAGTGTAAGCAGAGGCAGAACAACACAGCAGTGTAAGCAGAGACAGAACAACACAGCAGTGTAAGCAGAGGCAGAACAACACAGCAGTGTAAGAAAGAACACACGCAGTGTAAGCAGAGCAGAACAACACAGCAGTGTAAGCAGAGGCAGAACAACACAGCAGTGTAAGAGACAGAACAACACAGCAGTGTAAGCAGAGACAGACACACAGCAGTGTAAGCAGAGACAGAACAACACAGCAGTGTAAGCAGAGGCAGAACAACACAGCAGTGTAAGCAGAGGCAGAACAACACAGCAGTGTAAGCAGAGGCAGAACAACACAGCAGTGTAAGCAGAGGCAGAACAACACAGCAGTGTAAGCAGAGGACACACACAGCTGTGTAAGCAGAGGCAGAACAACACAGCAGTGTAAGCAGAGGCAGAACAACACAGCAGTGTAAGCAGAGACAGAACAACACAGCAGTGTAAGCAGAGGCAGACCAGCACAGCTGTGTAAGCAGAGGCAGAACAACACAGCAGTGTAAGCAGATGCAGAAAAACACAGTTGTGTAAACAGAGGCAGAACAACACAGCTGTGTAAGCAGAGGCAGAACAACACAGCAGTGTAAGCAGAGCCAGAACAACACAGCAGTGTAAGCATTGGCAGAAAAACACAGTTGTGTAAACAGAGGCAGAACAACACAGCAGTGTAAGCAGAGGCAGAACAACACAGCAGTGTAAGCAGAGCCAGAACAACACAGTAGTGTAAGCAGAGACAGAACAACACAGCAGTGTAAGCAGAGACAGAACAACACAGCAGTGTAAGCAGAGGCAGAACAACACAGTAGTGTAAGCAGAGGCAGATCAACACAGTAGTGTAAGCAGTGGCAGAACAACACAGCAGTGTAAGCAGAGGCAGAACAACACAGCAGTGTAAGCAGAGGCAGAACAACACAGCAGTGTAAGCAGAGGCAGATCAACACAGTAGTGTAAGCAGTGGCAGAACAACACAGCAGTGTAAGCAGAGGCAGAACAACACAGCAGTGTAAGCAGAGGCAGAACAACACAGCAGTGTAAGCAGAGGCAGAACAACACAGTAGTGTAAGCAGAGGCAGAACAACACAGTAGTGTAAGCAGAGGCAGAACAACACAGTAGTGTAAGCAGAGGCAGAACAACACAGCAGTGTAAGCAGAGGCAGAACAACACCGCAGTGTAAGCAGAGGCAGAACAACACAGCAGTGTAAGCAGAGGCAGAACAACACAGCAGTGTAAGCAGAGGCAGAACAACACAGTAGTGTAAGCAGAGGCAGAACAACACAGCAGTGTAAGCAGAGGCAGAACAACACAGCAGTGTAAGCAGAGGCAGAACAACACAGCAGTGTAAGCAGAGGCAGAACAACACAGCAGTGTAAGCAGAGGCAGAACAACACAGCAGTGTAAGCAGAGGCAGAACAACACAGCAGTGTAAGCAGAGGCAGATCAACACAGTAGTGTAAGCAGAGGCAGAACAACACAGTAGTGTAAGCAGAGGCAGATCAACACAGTAGTGTAAACAGAGGCAGAACAACACAGCAGTGTAAGCAGAGGCAGAACAACACAGCAGTGTAAGCAGAGGCAGAACAACACAGTGTGTAACAGAGGCAGAACAACACAGTGTGTAAGCAGAGGCAGAACAACACAGCAGTGTAAGCAGAGGCAGAACAACACAGTAGTGTAAGCAGAGGCAGACAACACAGTAGTGTAAGCAGAGGCAGAACAACACAGCAGTGTAAGCAGAGGCAGAACAACACAGTAGTGTGAAGCAGAGGCAGAACAACACAGAGTGTAAGCAGAGGCAGAACAACACAGCAGTGTAAGCAGAGGCAGAACAACACAGGTGTAGCAGGCAGAACAACACAGCAGTGTAAGCAGAGGCAGAACAACACAGCAGTGTAAGCAGAGGCAGAACAACACAGCGTGTAAGCAGAGGGAACAACACAGCAGTGTAAGCAGAGGCAGAACAACACAGTAGTGTAAGCAGAGGCAGAACAACACAGTAGTGTAAGCAGAGGCAGATCAACACAGCAGTGTAAGCAGAGGCAGATCAACACAGTAGTGTAAGCAGAGGCAGAACAACACAGCAGTGTAAGCAGAGGCAGAACAACACAGCAGTGTAAGCAGAGGCAGAACAACACAGTAGTGTAAGCAGAGGCAGATCAACACAGTAGTGTAAGCAGTGGCAGAACAACACAGTTGTGTAAACAGAGGCAGAACAACACAGCAGTGTAAGCAGAGGCAGAACAACACAGCAGTGTAAGCAGTGGCAGAACAACACATCAGTGTAAGCAGTGGCAGAACAACACAGTAGTGTAAGCAGAGCAGAACAACACAGCAGTGTAAGCAGAGGCCAAAGAACGCTGCCGGGTAAGTACAAAAAAACACGACTGGATGACAGGAGACAAACAGTAGTTTTCTAGAGTCTAAATAATACCTGTGAGTTTATCATTTAGTAATTACGGAAATGTAGAGGCGTCGTTATCCACAACACAAGTGGTGGATAATATCCTCCGTTTTCTATGTAACTCACTAAATATTCAACGCACCACCTTAACACACTTTAAAAGTCTGCTGTGGGATAGATACCCACCTGATGCACACCTGTGTCTACTTATTCCTTTATCTCAGGCTAAACACTTTATATCTACTACTTCGTGTCCTTTTAGCATGGACTGTACGCAGGCATAATAGACAGAAGTTTGGGGAAGTTATTTAACTAACCAGGTAAATTATATGAATTAAACTATTAATGAAAATAATCTATTTGTTTAATATATATATATATATATATATATATATATATATATATATATATATATATATATATATATATATATATATATATATATATATATATTAATATGCTGATTAGTAAACTGGTCAATTAGCAAGAACTCATCTAAAATTAAGTCCTTTCTAAAATTTTTCTTATACGTTTAAAGATATATTTTTCATTTATGTTATTGTAAGAATTTATAATTTTGTACCAATAGAAACTTTGAAAACCTACCTAACCTTATTACAACAAGCGCAATTTAATTTAGCCTAACCCAACTAATTATATTTTAGATACGTTAACATTAATTTAATAATAAACAAACACAATGAAATATATTTTTTACGTTATGTTCAGAATGATTTTGGCGAAATTATTGCATACACAAATTTTCACTTGTCTTATATGCAATAATTTCGCCAAAATCATTCTGAATATAACGAAAAAAATATATTTCATTGTGTTTGTTTATTATTAAATTAATGTTAACGTATCTAAAATATATTTAGTTGGGTTAGGCTAAATTAAATTGCGCTAGTTGTAATAAGGTTAGGTAGGTTTTCAAAGTTTCTCTTGGTACAAAATTATAAATTCTTACAATAACATAAATGAAAAAAAATATATCTTTAAACGTATAAGATAAAATTTTAGAAAGGACTTTATTTTAGATGAGTTCTTGCTAATTGACCAGTTTTACCTAATCGGCACGACATATATATATATATATATATATATATATATATATATATATATATATATATATATATATATATATATATATATTTTTTTATTTTATTATTAACACATCGGCCGATTCCCACCAAGGCAGGGTGGCCCGAAAAAGAAAAACTTTCATCATCATTCACTCCATCACTGTCTTGCCAGAAGGGTGCTTTACACTACAGTTATAAAACTGCAACATTAACACCCTCCTTCAGAGTGCCAGCACTGTACTTCCCATCTCCAGAACTCAAGTCCGGCTTGCCGGTTTCCCTGAATCCCTTCATAAATGTTACTTTGCTCACACTCCAACAGCACGTCAAGTATTAAAACCATATGCCTCCATTCACTCCTATCAAATACGCTCAACATGCTTGCTGGAAGTCCAAGCCCCTCGCACACAAAACTTCCTTTACCCTCCCTCCAACCTTTCCTAGGCCGACCCCTACCCGCCTTCCCTCCACTACAGATTTATACACTCTCGAAGTCACTCTGTCTCGTTCCATTCTCTCTACATGTCCAAACCACCTCAACAACCCTCCTCAGCTCTCTGAACAATCGTTTTGGTAATCCGCACCTCCTCCTAATTTCCAAACTCCGAATTCTCTGCATTATATTCACACCACACATTGACCTCAGACATGACATCTCCACTGCCTCCAGCCTTCTCCTCGTTGCAACATTCATCACCCATGCTTCACACCCATATAAGAGCGTTGGTATAACTATACTCTCATACATTCCCTCTTTACTTCCATGGACAAGGTTCTTTGTCTCCACAGACTCCGAAGTGCTCCACTCACCCTTTTCCCCTCATCAATTCTATGATTCACCTCATCCTTCATAGACCCATCCGCCGACATGTCCACTCCCAAATATCTGAATACATTCACCTCTTCCATACTCTCTCCCTCCAATCTGATATCCAATCTTTCGTCACCTATTCTTTTTGTTATCCTCATCACCTTACTCTTTCCTATATTCACTTTCAATTTTCTTCTTTTACACACCCTACCAAATTCATCCACCAACCTCTGCAGCTTCTCTTCAGAATCTCCCAAAAGCACAGTGTCATCAGCAAAAAGCAACTGTGACAACTCCCACTTCTCTTACAACCCCATCTATAAATATATTGAACAACCACGGTGACATCACACATCCTTGTCTAAGGCCCACTTTTACTGGGAAATAGTCCCTTCCCTCCTACACACTCTAACCTGAGCCTCACTATCCTCATAAAAACTCTTCACTGCTTTCAGTAACCTTCCTCCTATTCCATACACCTGCAACATCTGCCACATTGCCCCCTATCTACCCTATCATACGCCTTTTCCAAATCCATAAATGCCACAAAAACATCTTTACCCTTATCCAAATACTGTTCACCTATATGTTTCACTGTAAACACTTGGTCTACACACCCCCTACCTTTCCTAAAGCCCCTTGTTCATCTGCTATCCTGCTTTCTGTTTTACTCTTAATTCTTTCAATAATAACTCTACCATACACTTTACCAGGTACACTCAACAGACTTATTCCCCTATAATTTTTGCACTCTCTTTTGTCCCCTTTGCCTTTATACAAAGGAACAATACACGCTCTCTGCCAATCCCTAGGTACCTTACCCTCTTCCATACATTTATTAAATAATAGCACCAACCACTCCAAAATTATATCCCCACCTGCTTTTAACATTTCTATCTTTATCCCATCAATCCCAGCTGCCTTACCCCTTTCATTCTACCCACTGCCTCACGAACTTCCCTACACCCACAACTGGCTCTTCCACACTCCTACAAGATGTTATTCCTCCTTGCCCTACACACGAAATCACAGCTTCCTGTCTTCATCAACATTTAACAAATCCTCAAAATATTCTCTCCATCTTCCCGATACCTCTAACTCTCCATTTAATAACTCTCCTCTCCTATTTTTAACTGTCAAATCCATTTGTTCTCTAGGCTTCCTCAACTTATTAATCTCATTCCAAAACTTTTTCTTATTTTCAACAAAATTTGCTGATAACATCTCACCCACTCTCTCATATGCTCTCTTTTACATTGCTTCACCACTCTTTAACCTCTCTTTTTCTCTCCATATACTCTTCCTCCTTGCATCACTTCTACTTTGTAAAACCTCTCATATGCTAACTTTTTCTCCCTTACTACTCTCTTTACATCATCATTCCACCAATCGCTCCTCTTCCCTCCTGCACCCACTCGCCTGTAACCACAAACTTCTGCTGAACACTCTAACACTACATTTTTAAATCTACCCCATACATTTTCGACCCCATTGCCTACACTCTCACTAGCCCATCTATCCTCCAATAGTTGTTTATATCTTACCCTAACTGCCTCCTTTTTAGTTTATAAACCTTCACCTCTCTTTTACTTACTGATTCTATTTTCCTTGTATCCCATCTACCTTTACTCCCACTGTAGCTATAACTAAAAAGTGATCTGATATATCTGTAGCCCTCTATAAACATGTACATCCTGAAGTCTACTCAACAGTCTTTTATCTACCAATACATAGTCCAACAAACTACTGTCATTACGCCCTACATCATATCTTGTATACTTATTTATCCTCTTTTTCTTAAAATATGTATTACCTATAACTAAACCCCTTTCTATACAAAGTTCAATCAAAGGGCTCCCATTATCATTTACACCTGGCACCCCAAACTTACCTACTACACCCTCTCTGCATGTTTCTCCCACTTTAGCATTTAGGTCCCCTACCACAATTACTCTCTCATTTGGTTCAAAAGTTAATATACATTCGCTTAACATCTCCCAAAATCCTCTCTCCTCTACACTCCTCTCTTCTCCAGGTGCATCACGCTTATTATGACCCACTTTTCGCATCCGACCCTTATTTTAATCCACATAATCCTTGAATTTACACATTTATATTCCCTCTTTTCCTTCCATAACTGATCCTTCAACATTATTGCTACCCTTCCTTAGCTCTAACTCTCTCAGATACTCCTGACTTAATCCCATTTATTTCTCCCCACTGAAACTCGCCTACCCCTTCAGCTTTGTTTCGCTTAGGGCCAGGACATCCAACTTCTTTTCATTCATAACATCGGCAATCATCTCTTTCTTATTATCCGCACTACATCCACGCACATTCAGACAACCCAATTTTATAAAGTTTTTCTTCTTCTCGTTTTTAGTAGATTTGTACAGGAGAAGGGGTTACTAGCCCATTGCTCCCGGCATCTTAGTAGCCTCATACGACACGCATGGCTTACGGAGGAAAGATTCTTTCCACTTCCCCATGGACAATAGAGAAAATAAAAAGAACAAGAGCTATTAAGAAAAAGAAGAAAAACCTAGATGTGTGTATGTATATGTATGCATGTGTATGCCAGTGTAGTGTGACCTAAAGTGTAAGTAGAAGTAGCTAGATATACCTGTTATCCAGCGTGTTTATGAGACAGAAAAAAGACACCAGCAATCCTACCATCATGTAAAACAGTTTCAGGTTTCTGTTTCACAGTCATATATATATATATATATATATATATATATATATATATATATATATATATATATATATATATATATATATATATATATATATATATATATATATATATATATATATATATAATTGTAACCACGAACGAGTGGAATTTAATCTCAATAAGAACACTGTGACTAGCCGGGGGATCGAACTCGTGTTGTTTTAACCCGTCTCATATTGAGGTGTTGTACTGTGATGCGAGGACATACGATGATGTGGGCGCCTCAGAACTAATTTCAACATTCAATTCCACTCGTTCATGGTTACAACCACGGGGAAGTAGAATGATAGCTCTAGGCCTTCGTGTTGCAATCAACACATCGTCAGGAGCTTCCAAAGTTGCAGAAAAATGAGGATGTCCGAGCTAATACGATCCCAGGGGATGTATTCACTGACTCTAGTGAAAAGCCTAGAGCTATCATTCAACTTCCCCATTGTTGTTTTGCATCCTGTATTGCATGGTTTGCGATATTTGCATAATCGTTCAGAAAATCCTTCCAAGACAGAACACGTAGTAATAGATTAAAGTCAACAAAATTTGTATTTATAAAAAGCTTGGCAATAGTTGCAGATGAGTGGAATAAAGCCTCAAACAGCGCTAATAAGACGATAACTTCGGGAATCTCTGAAAAAGAGGTTGACCTTAAACATGAGTTGGTTTTGTTGGGTGTGACTTGGACTCGCCTATCAACAATGTTAGGCAAAACGACACATGTGTAACTAGTGGGACAGTTTTTGTGGGAACGTTTCGCTCTTCAGGAACTCGTCAAGCCCATATAAACAATTCTGGGACACAGTTGGTATATACAATTAACCTCACTTTCTACCTATATTTACCCACTTTGTCCCTGTTATACCTACTTCAGTGCTCCACTATTCTTATGGTCTTCTCATTATCCTTGCCTTTCATGTGCAGAAAA
>WNWK01017119.1:0-43147 GCA_009830355.1 Cherax destructor | reverse complement strand
GGCGTAGTTTTTCCTTTTTTATTCCAGGCGTAGATTATTACCCTTTCATGGTCATGGCGTAGATTATTCCCTTTCATGGTCACAGGCGTAGATTATTCCCCTTTTATGGTCACAGGCGTAGATTATTACCCTTTTATTGTCAAAAGCGTAGATTTTTAAACCCTTTTTTATAGCCCAAGGCAAGATTATTCCCTTTTTTATAGTCACAGGCGTAGATTATTCCCCTTTTTATAGTCCAGGCGAAGATTATTACCCTTTCTGGCCCGGCGTAGATTATTCCCCTTTTATGGTCACAGGCGTGTTTTCCCTTTTTATAGTCACAGGCGTAGATTATTACCCTTTATTGTCACGTCTGATTTTCCCTTTTATAGTCACAGGCGTAGATTATTACTTTTCATGGTCACAGGCATAGATTATTATCCTTTTATAGTCACAGGCGTAGATTATTCCCCTTTTATGGTCACAGGCTGTTTTCCCTTTTTTTAATCACAGGTGTAGATTATTCCTTTTTTTATAGTCACAGGCGTAGATTATTACCCTTTTATGGTCACAGGCGTAGATTATTAACCTTTTATGATAAAAGGCGTAGATTATTACTCTTTTATGATCAAATAGATTATTCCCCTTTTATAGTCACAGGCGTAGTTTTTCTTTTCATGGTCACAGGCGTAGATTATTACCCTTTTATAGTCACAGGCGTAGATTCCCCCCTTTTATAGTCACAGGCGTAGATTATTACCCCTTTTATAGTCACAGGCGTAGATTATTCCCCTTTTTTATAGTCACAAGCGTAGATTATTACCCAAGCACAGGCGAAGTTTAAACCCTTTTTATAGTCACAGGGTAGATTATTCCCCTTTTTTATAGTCACAGGCGAAGATTATTCCCCTTTTTCCCTTGGTCACAGGCGTAATTTATTCCCCCCAAATGGTGACAGGCGTGGGTTTTCTCTTTCATGGTCACAGGCGAATTATTACTCTTTCATGGTCACCGTAATTATTATTTCTTTCATGGTCAGGGCGTAGATTATTATTTCTTTAAAGGCCACAGGGGGTAGATTATTACTCTTCCTTTGGTCACAGACGTAGATTATTACTCTTTCATGGTCACAGACGTAGATTATTCGTAAAACCTTAAAGTAAAAGTAGTTGTTTTTCCCAAGTTTTAAAGGTTGTGTTTTTTAAAAAAGTTGTCATCGCTGACAAAATGTATCAGATCACCTGTGTAACACTGAACATTGTCACAATTATGAACACAAGGTAGCACAGCTGTTTTGTTCATTTTTCAGAATTCTTCCTGAAAATAACAATCATAAAATAGTTCCAGATAACCGGGAAAAAAATTATAACTTGGACACAGAGTAGATTAGATTGAATCATTCTTAGATAGCTCATTTTTACGCAATTTAAAGGGTCTGAACTTAGTAAATTTAAAGTTCTAACTTGTTCACTTTAAATTAAATTCTAGCGAAACCCCCTTTCCCCCCTCCTCCAAATTTCTAATACAGTAGTTTATTTTTTTTTTCATGTATGTTCTCTGTAGACTAAACGTGACAACCGGATTTTAGGATTTTTTTTTCTAAATTTTAATTTTTTTTTTAAATGTTATGATAGTGTAGAAAGTAGTTCCTTTTGTTTATGATCTGAACGTGTTACGTGTGATTCTAAAAGAAAAATCCTGGTAATGGTGATTGTTTTTTTGCCGTATATTTTCGATTTACGCCCGAGGTCCTCTTCAGAATATCTGAGAAGTGTTAATAGCTACAGTGGTAGTAGCGGTAGTTTTAATGGTTCCAGCAGTAGGTACATTGTGGGAACTCTGATAATTTTCCCAGTTGTTATCCCTGCCCCCCTCCCTGCTTCCCCACACGCGGTGGTAAAGCCAACAAGTGTTGATTTAGGTCTGACTGAATTATCAAAACCCTCTCCCCCACCTTCCTAATTCTCTCTCTTTGCTCTCCATCTCTTTCTGTCTGCTTCACACACACACACACACACACACACACACACACACACACAAAAATTTAAATATTCATAGACTTCATTTTGGGGGGTTAAAAAAAAACTAGCCCAAAAAAAAACTGATAGAGCTGCCCAGTGTAAATTTTTACGGATAAATATCCAGTCCTAAAAATAAAAAGTTTCAACAAAAATTTTTTTTTTAATAATTCTTTTTGGGAGTAAAGTTTTACGCCCGTTTCCTTCACTCTGACTCTGGGTGTTCCTCGGGGGGTCAGGTGGGGCACAACACACCAAATGGGCCCCGAATGCTAATATTGGTCCCCAAAGGATGGTGTCGGGGGGCGTCAGTTTTTTGTGTATTATACTTGAGAATCTTGTTGATAAATTACATTAAAGGATGCAGTAATAATAGTAATAATATATTAATAATAATTATAATAATATGATAATAATCACTGTAACTGTGACAGTTGTAACTCAGTAAAGTAAGACAATAAACGAAAATTTTTCTGAATATATTTATTGACAAGTCACTGATGTTTTTATTTATTTTTTTTTGTTGGGGACCAATGCAAACACGTTATATAGAAAATATTTAGTAGAAAATTTCAAAATATATTACGGAAAAAATGTTTCCCCCTTAATTACAAAAAAAATATCTTCCCTTTTATTATGGAAAATATTCAAGAATAATTTCTGAAAATGTTTGGTCTTAGTCAGGAGAAATATTTGTCACTATATATGTAAAACTCTGTAATATCCCAATGTTTTTTTTCTATAACGGTATTTTTAAATTTTTTAATACACATTGCTGTATGCCCCCTTGTGGTTTAGCGCTTCTATTTGATTATAAAAAATTTTTATCAATTACGTCTGCAAAATCTTTATTTCCCAGTGTGCTCCTTAATACGTTTTTAAAAAATCTTGAGATGTTTTTTTTTGCAGCCCAGGAGGACTGGTCTAAGACCGGGCCCCCGGGGTTTACCTACCTGGAGGGCTTTCCCCGGGGATCAACCCCCCCGGGCCTCCCGGTCCATGATCAGGCCTAATGGTGGATCAGGACCTGATCAACAGGTTGTTACTGCGGGACCGCATAGTCCAACGTACAAAACCACAGCCCGGCTGATCTGGCACCCCCTCTTGAAGAAAACCGGGGGGTCTTTGGAAATTCCCCTTATGGCTGGTGGGAGGCTTTTGGGGCAGTCTTAAACCCGGACACTTTTGTGTTTTCCATTTACTAATGGCGCCCCTACTTTTCACGGGGGGTAAGTTGCACGCCTCCCAAAGTTTTTTGTTTTCGTAGGAGTGATTTCTTTTTGGGAGATTGGGGACCAGTCCCTCCAGAATCTTCCAGTTGAGATTATGATATATCTCTCTCTCGCCTGCGCCCCAATGATTAAAAAGTAAAGGGCTTCCAGGCGTTCCCAGTAGTTAAGGTGTTTGATGGAACTTATACGTTATACGGGGCTTTAAAAGGGTTTCCCTTTAAATTCTCTGGGTTTGAAATTTTCCCACCTCCCATAGGGGAAAACGTTAAGAACATTCCAGCCTAGAGAAACAATTGATTTAAACATGAAAAAGACCTGGGAATAATTATGTCAGCTGCCCTTTTTTTTAAAAAGAACATAACAAGACAAAGATCATGGCAGCCAGGAAGATGACGGGGGGGGTTTTGGGAGCCAAAAAAAGGGGAAATAATGCCGATGGTGACACTCTTCAAATCGCTGGGTGCCCCCTCATTTAGAATATAGCTCAATGCTGACCCCCGTTCAAAGCAGGAGAAATATCAGAGCTGGAACAAAATCGTTTACTGCCACATTGAGGCAGAAAAGCCAAAAATTGCGGGGAACGTCTTCAATTTTTGAACATGTACTCATTGGAGCGGGGGGAGAAAAATACATTATAATATATACCTGGAAAGTACTCGGGGGCCTGGTCTCAAATCTGCACAATGCCATAACAACCTACTGGAGTAGAGATATGGGAGGAAGTGAAAAATAAACCCATTGAGGAACAGGGGTGCGGTGGGGAAATAAGGGAACACTTTTTCATCCGGGGCCCCAGACTATTCAACATCTTACCAGAAGATATCAGAAACACGGCTGGAACCAGTGTAGAAGCCTTCAAGAGGAAACTGGCCCAATTATCTTCACCAGGTGCCAAATCAACCAGGCTGTGATGGATATGGGGGGCAGCGGGCCCCAGTAGCAAAAACTGGTTGACCAGGAAAGAAGACGAGCCGGCCCCCGGCCGGGCCCGAGGTAGTGAAACTGGGGAATTTTTAAAAGGGGTATACCCAGGTTGGCATCTCTCTTGAATTTTCTCATTATCCATGCTATCAGTTTCCTCGCAGATGTGATAGTGGCATTTTTTGGGTCCTTGAAGGAAGATCTTCGGAAAACCACTCCCAGGTTCTTAAATTATTTTTCCGCTCTATTGTGTGATTAGAGTTCGTAGTATACTCAGTCCTAGCTATTATTTCCTCCAGTTTTCCATAACGGGTAGTTGGAATTTGTCTTCATTGAACATCATATTGTTCTCCGTTGTCCTTTGGGGAAAACTTGGTTTATATCTTTTTGGGAATTTGTCTTTCCTCAATGGAGGGCCTTTTTATACGGGGATCCTAGTATCGTCTGCAAAGGATGATACAGTGTTGGGGGGTTTTAATCTCTGTTATGTCTGATATGAGAATGAGGAACGGGATGGGGGGTGAGTACTGTGCCTTGTGGAACGGGAACTCTTCACTATGGCAGCTTCCGATTTAACTCTTTTACCACTACTTTTGTGTTCGATTGGTTAGAAAGTTGAAGATCCATCTGCCTATTTTCCCAAAGTTATCCCTTTAGCAGGGCATTTTGGGGCTATTACACCATGATAGCACTTGTCAAAGGCTTTTGAAAAATCTGTTTCCCCCTACTTTCGCATTCTGTTTTCCAGTGCATCTAAGCCCATATCATAGTGGTCCAATATTTGGGAGGGGGCGGGAACGACCTGCTCTGAAACCATGTTGCCCGGGGTTTGGGCTTTTTTTTGGGGGAGCCCAAGTGGTTTTCAATCCTGCTTTTTAGAACTTTTTCACAGTTTTTTATGATGTGGGACGTTAAAGCTATTGTTTTGGGCTGCCCCCTTTTATGGGGGGGCTATATCCATTTTTTTTGGTGACTGTGGAATCTCACCGGGTGTCTATGCCCCTTTCCCTCCATAGCATACTTAGGGCCTGTGAGGGGGGTTTCTTGCAGTTTTTAATGCACAGAGTTCACGAGTCTGGGCCTGGGGCGGGAGTGCAGGGCTTTCTTGGTTTTCCCAAAGTCTAGAGGAGTTAGGTTATCCCCAGAAATTTGGCATATTTGGCGGGGGTTTTTGTGGCTCATTCATGAAAAATGGTTTGGATTGTCTATCTTTAGAGGGGATTAGTGGTTCGTTGAACACAGAGTCATATTAAGATTTCAGTATCTCACTCATTTCTTTTTTGTCATCTGTGTAAGATCTGTCTTGTCTGAGCAGGGGCCCTATATAGAAGGGGTTTTTTGCCTTTTTTTGGCATATGAAAAACAAAATATTTCAAATTTTTTTCAATTTCATTAATCGCTTTCAGCTTCTCTTGTGTCTCCTGGATCCTGTAGGGTAAATTTAACTTGAGCTAAATTTTCCATTTCCCCTGGTTACCGCTTGCTTCCGTGTTTAAAATAATCTGGCATTCTTGAGGAGCTCAGTGTTTTCTTCCCTTTCTCCTGTAGAGGGGGTCTCTCCCCATTTTACTTCTTTCTTTTTTCTTAGGGAAATATCCCTTTGAGCATTTTTTCATATACCAGGAAGTACATCTTTTAAAGGGCCCTTGGTTGGGGCCCTTTAAAATTTTTAAGATATCTTCCCAACATTTTTCCCGTTTAGGACATAGTTTACCTGGTCCCACTTGATGTTCTTGTTGTTGAAGTTGAATTAGGTAAAGGTATCCTCCAGTTGCCATTTTGCTGATCGGGACTCCTGTGCATGTAAGTGGTGATCTTGGGATAGAAACCCAAACTTGTAATGATCTTGGGATAGTAGGGGGGCGGGTTGTTAATGATCTTGGGATACTGGGGGTGACGTGTAATGTTCCTGGTAGTAGGTGGGTGGGTGATGTGTAATGATCCTGGGATATTAGGTGGGTGGGTGACGTGTGAGTATGTCCCAAAAGATGACAGATGGCGTTGCATTTTCCCGGATTAGTCTCTCAAAACCCCGGGGTGGTACGGTCTGCTTAATTCATTACAATCTTGATAGATTATACTTGGCTTTGTGTGTGTGTGTGTGTATGTGTGTTTGTAAGTTTATTTAGGCACAGGTATACATAGTATAAATTACCTAGGATAACCCAAAAAGGTCACAGTGACTTATTTCCATTGATGTGTGTGTGTGTGTACTCACCTATTTGTGGTTGCAGGGGTCGGACTCAGCTCCTAGCCCCGACTGTGTGTGTGTGTGCTACCTAATTGTTTTTGCAGGGTAGAGCCCGCTCCTGGTCTCCCCCCTTTTGACTGGCCCTTTCTAGGTCCACTTTCCCTGCCCCGTGACTGTGTATGGATCCTGCCTCCGCTACATATGTGTGTGTGTGTTGAGAGAGATAGTGAGGCAGGGTTGAGTTGTGAAGTGTTAAGGGACGGGTTTTGCATTCATCTTGTTGTTTCCCATCTCAGCCCCGGTGAAGGAACCACCTTCAGCCAGTGAATCTCTCTCTCTCTTCTCTCCCTCCCTTTTTTTTTTTTTTTTAATAAACAACGTAACCTATCGCCGATAATTATCTTGAAATTAAATTACGGATCACTGCAAAAAAACCTGTATCAATTTGTCCAGTCTTGGGTGGGGGGCGGAAAAAATAGACAAAATTTTTTAATTTCCCCTTTTGGTCTGGTAATAAAAGGTTATGATTACATCTTTAAAGTATGACTTTTTTTTTCAATATTTGCTGGGAAACTTGAGTGGCATTAAATAAAAAAATCCTCTTTCCTTGTTTATTCATTTATTCTTTTTCCACTTTTTCACATTTTTCAGATTTTTTTCCCCCCTTTCTTCTCCCCCCCTTTTTTTTTCCTTGATTCTTTTTCTTCGTCTATCCTCTCGCTTTCTCTTACTTTCTTTAATATCCTTTCAATCTCGTTATATTCTCTTTCATTCTTCCCATCCCCTCAAATACTTCCCCCTTGTTTCCCTTTTGTCCTCTTTTTTTTCCCCTAATTCCCTATTCATACTCATTTTTTTCCCCTCTTCATCTCCCCCTTATTTCCCCTAATTTCACTTTATACCCCCCCCTTTCCCCTCTTATGCCCTCTTAAAGTGATTTTTTTATAAAAGGGATTCATTTTGTAAATGTCACAAGGAACATTATCCCTCAGAAATGTTTACACATTGAGCAGCATACTTGAAAAATGTTTAAACAAGAAACAAAAGTAAATTTTTTTTAAGAAATAAATGTAAATACAAGCACAAGAAGCAGACTACTGGTAAATGTATATAGGAACAGACTACTGGAAATGAAACTTGAAAAAGGCAGTTTTTTTAAAAATTTTATCCCCCAAAGGAGAAATTTTTTCCCAAAATTTATACATAAGTATCGGGTTACTTGAAATGTTTACGCAAGTAAACTTTTACAGGCTGTTTTGGCATTAAAGGGGAACCCCAAAAAAAGAGGGTAAAGGGGGAAGAACGTGTGGAGGAGGAGGGGGGAAAAAGAGAAGGAGAAGTAGAAGCTGGTTGAGGAAGAGGAGGTGGTGGTAGTGGAAAGATAAAGAATCATTTGTTTTTGTTAGGGGGAGGGAGGGGGGGAAGGGGAGGGATGGAGAGTCGAGGGGGGGATGGGGGGAGAGCTTGAAGGTGGCATCTACAGGACCCAACAACATCTAGAGCTCTCACTGGGTCGGAGTTGCCTTTATACATACACATGTATGTATACGTATCTAATCTTGGGTGTTGGTGTGTTGACGGTGGTGACGGCACTGGTCTCGTGGTGACGAAAATGGTCTCGTGGTGACGGCACTGGTCTCGTGGTGAGACAATGGTCTCGGGGGAGGCACTAGTTCCGGGACGGCACTGGTCTCGTGGTGACGACACTGGTCTCGGGGGTGACGGCACGGGGTCTCGTGGTGACGGCATGGTCTCGTGGTGACGGAGGCAATGATCGGGGGTTCCGTGTACGTTTGGAGAGTGAAGAAACGTTGTGGGACAACTTTTCGTTTTTCTACTCATTGGGCACTGGAAGAAAATAGGAACGATAAAAATTATTTTGGTTGGATGAAAAGCGGAGAGAATCATTGCTATTGTGTGGGGTGAAAAAGTAAAATCGTTGTTGTTTGAAAAAAAAACAGTTTGTTGCATGTAAAAAAAAAATCTCTTTTTTATATGTTAGAACAAAAGTAAAAGATCATTGCTTTTGTTGTTCTGTAGAAACAAGATAAATTGTTTTGTTTTTTCTGTAGAAAAAAGATAAATTCTTTTGTTTTTCCCTGTAGAAACAAGATCAGTGCTTTTGTTGTTCTGTAGAAAACAAGTTTTATGTTTTTGGGTTGTTCGGGTAGAAACAAGATCAGTGCTTTTGTTGTTCTGTAGAAACAAGATCAGTGCTTTTGTTATGTAGAAACAAGATAAAGTGTTTTTGTTGTTCTGTAGAAACAAGATCAGTGCTTTTTTTTTCTGTAGAAACAAGATCAGTACTTTTTTTTTTAAAAAGTCATTGCTTTTGTTGTTCATGAAACAAGATAAATTGCTTTTGTTGTTCTGTAGAAACAAGATCAGTGCTTTTTTTTTCTTAGAAACAAGATCAGTGCTTTTGTTGTTCTGTAGAAACAAGATCATTGCTTTTGTTGTTCTGTAGAAACAAGATCATTGCTTTTTTTTTCTGTAGAAACAAGATCATTGCTTTTGTTGTTTTTTGTAGAAACAAGATCAGAGTTTTTTTTTTCTTTTAGAAACAAGATCATTGCTTTTGTTGTTTTTGTAGAAACAAGATAAAGTGCTTTTGTTGTTCTGTAGAAACAAGATCAGTGCTTTTGTTGTTCTGTAAAAAACAAGATCATTGCTTTTGTTGTTCTGTAGAAACAAGATCATTGCTTTTGTTGTTCTGTAGAAACAAGATCATTGCTTTTGTTGTTCTGTAGAAAAAAGATCATTGCTTTTTTTTTCTGTAGAAACAAGACCCTTAGCTTTTGTTCTGTAGAAACAAGATCATTGCTTTTGTTGTTCTGTAGAAACAAGATCAGTGCTTTTGGTGTTCTGTAAAACAAGATCAGTGCTTTTTTGTTCTTAGAAACAAGATCATTGTTTTGGTTGTTTTGTGGGGAAACAAGATTTGCTTTTGTTGTTCTGTAAAAAACAAGATCAGTGTTTTTGTTGTTCTGTAAAAAGAAGATCAGTGCTTTTGTTGTTCTGTAGAAACAAGATCATTGCTTTTGTTGTTTTTGAGAAACAAGATCAGAGTTTTTTTTTTTCTGTAGAAACAAGATCAGAGTTTTTGTTTTTTCCAAAAGGAAACAAGATCAGTGCTTTTGTTGTTCTGTAAAAACAAGATCAGAGTTTTTGTTCTGTAGAAACAAGATCAGTGTTTTTGTTGTTCTGAGAAACAAGATCAGTGCTGTTTTTTGGGAGAAGGACGACGTCATTGTGCAAAAAACACGAATTTTTTTTATAAATTTGTATTATAAAATGCAAATCACCATTCGTCGCGTTTTAAAAAAAAAAAAAGCGCCTTCCATATGGAAAAAAATTTAAAAGGCGGATATTTTTTCTCGTGAAAAAAAATCAGGACAAACGAGATGTGAAAAAAAAAAAAAAAAAAAAGTGAGGGACAATTACGTTGTGGAAAAACATAAAGACAAGTGTTCCCAAAAATGAAATAACTGTCACTGTTGTTTTGTTAAAGTATCAAAAGTCACGGGGGAAAATTAATTTCCCTTTTTCCTTTGAAAATACGTAATTAAAAATCATCAATGTAGGTATATATATATATATATATATATATATATATATTTTATATATATATATATATATATATATATATATATATATATATATATATATATATATATATATATAAAATTTTCAACTGGCTCCTGGGATAAAAAAAAAGAGTTGCTGTATAAAGAACACAGAAAATATGATTTTTGCTATTTAATATCCCCTTGGTATAAATGAGGTAACAAAAGGTACCGGGTTTGCGGGGAGGGGAGAGGGAAAATACGATGAAAAAAAAACGGTTCATTGATTATTTCAATAAAAGGGACTAAGGAAAATCAGGGAACTCTTTTGGGAAAAAACAATATTTAACAAGAAATGATCCAAAAACCCGGTAAATATTATTTAGACCATAAGATAAAAATATTGAGAAAACTATATCTATACAGGAAATACTATGCAGCAGGCAACATAATATCTGGCAGGGGAAAAAATTTTAATAAAAGGGAAATGAGTAGCATCTGAAATACCCCGGCACAGAGAATGTTAGTTTTAAAGCCCCAAAATCCAAACAGTAATTAAATGTAATTCTTCGTGAAAAAGGGGCCAATTATTTTTTGGGGTTTTGAAGAATGAGAGAGATTAAACTGAAAATAAGACGGGAAAAGGGATTATTTTTGTGCCAGAATAATTTAAAAGTTGATACAGTGTGGTGGCACATCCTCATCCTCACGAAACACGGGCAAGAGAGGACAGAAAGATATTATTGAATATTCCCAGTTTTAAAAAAAGTGTATCGAAATACTTTAGTGAATCTTTTTAACAATATAGTTTAAAAAAGGGTTTTAAATTAAATAATATAAATTTTCAAAAGGAAAAAATCAAGAAAAAGAAAGTATATAAAATTCCAAATTCAGTATCTACAATGGCAATTAAAAAAGTGACAAATGACTATCATCAATAACAACGGGAAATTTAAAATTTTATCTATGGTGTCTAAAATACAAAGTTTTTTTCTATTTGCTAGTTGGGAGTCCCCACCAAAAAAGGGATAACCCCTAAAAAAAAAAAGTGGAAAAACCAGGGGAAAAAATTGAGAAAAGTTACATAAGATACCCCTTTAAAAAATCCCCAAGAAATTGTTGAAAGTTTCCGGGGAAAAGTTGTTGATAATGTTGCAGCAGTTGTTGATAATATTGCAGCAGTTGTTGATAATATTACAGCAGTTGTTGATAGTATTGCAGCAGTTGTTGATAATATTGCAGCGCAGTTGTTGATAATATTGCAGCAGTTGAAAAAGTGCAGCAGTTGGGGGGAGGTGGAGCCAAAACCCCCACCGTCTGCACAACTGGCACTACTAAACGGGTTTTTGTGGGAAACCCCCAACCCCCCCACAACTTTTGAGACAACTGGCACTACACCTAGTTGTGGAAAACTGGCACTACAAAACTAGTTGTGGACAACTGGAAATTACAAAACTAGTTGTGGAAAACCAAAATTTTCCAACTGGTTGTGGACAACTGGCACTACACAACTGGTTGTAGACAACTAATTACAAAACTAGTTGGGGACAACGGGTCAACACAACTGGCCCAAAACTAGTTGTGGAAAAGGTACAACACAACTGGCTCTACAAAACCCCGGTTGTGGACAACGGTACAACACAACTGGCTCTCACAACTAGTTGTGGAAAATTTTACAAACAACTGGCACTACACAACTGGCTCTACACAACTGGCACTGCACAACTGGCTCTACACAACTGGCACTAAAACTGGCTCTGCACAACTGGCTCTACAAAACTGGCTCACACGACTGGACTATACAAGTCCATGTGCCCAGCCTGGACATAAAAAGGTCACCTGTTGCTTAAAAGGGAAGAGTTTTGGAGGGAAAAAACCTTTCGCCTCAGATCGTCTGCGTCTTTTTTTGGTGTAAATTTAAAAGGTTTTGGGGTTACCCACCCCAGTCACCGTTCGTAAAGAGGCATTTGTCGATGGACACTTGACTGTGTGTGTGTGTGTGTGTGTGTTTTTAACAGAGAGAGGGGAATTTCGTTGTAAGTTAAACAACGGTTGCAGCGTCACAAGTATAATGAGCAGTCTTGACTAACAGGGAGCTTTTGTATTTTTATCTTAACTAGGTGTTTTTTTAGATTTTTCGGCTCCTGGTCCCTTTGCTCCCATGACTGATTTTTTTAAAGCAGCATGGCCTGATACCTGTCGTTGGGGTGGCTGGGTGTGAGCCCCTGCCTGATTTTGCGTAGGGGTTGTTTCCCAGCTCCGGGCCCCCTTCTTAACTGCTCATATGCTTCCTAGCATCGTGGCCCTTATCGCACACCCCTTAAACTGTTTCTCATCTAGATTATCCCTTTTTCTGCCCTTTTCCTGAGACTGAAGAAATATTTTCTGATTTCCCATAGCCATTTACAAGCCCAGTGCCCCCAGATTATGCCAGGATGTCTCTGTAAAGTTTACCCGTCTGGCCCTTACAGGATTGTTCATAATTTTTCTGTCTCTTGAACATGTTAGATGACAGGTAAATTTTACAAACCTCTACTTATATTAAAATTACCCACACTTTTTACTTAAACCTGAAATATTTCCTTTTCTGCCTACTACACTGGTGTGAGCCCGGGCCGGGGAAGATAATAATCAGAACCATTAACAGATAAAAGATTGTCTTCATTATTTTCGATCATGATCAATTATTTAAGTCTTTATAGGTCACTTCCTTCCTTCAAAAAACGGGTTAATTCCAAACCTCTCCCCCTTCAGTAGTTTACGAATACTGTAAAATTAAGTAAATTTAGGGACTTCCTGTTGGCTCCATACACCGCTGAGCTTGACACGGCTTAAATATCGGGTCATGGATGTTAAGGTTACTGGATGCCGTTTTTTAGGGTCGGTCTTAAAAATTGTGCCGAAGATTGGTTCATGTGTTCTTTGGGCGACATGTTCAGCATCATAAAGTCGTCGTAGTGCGAGGTTTGGACCCTATTCCCGTAGGGTTTACCAGGCTCACTCTTCTTCCTTTCTTTTCCCCAAATCTTGCAAACCGAACAGCAGTTTTTGTGCACAGCATCTTCCCTAAGTTAATCTCCTACCAAAAAACTACCCACCACCCATCACCATTTATCCTTCAACCACCATCACCACCACCACCCAACACTCCACTGCCACCATCACACTCTATATCCACCTTCCCCTAAAACCCAAACCCAAACCCAAACCCAAACCCAAACCCAAACCCAAACCCAAACCCAACCCCAACCCAAACCCAACCTACCACCACCTACCTACCTACCTACCTACCTCCCAAACCCCACCAACCAACCAACCTACCTACCTCCTACCAACCAACCAACCAACCTACCTACCTACCTACCTACCTTCCTCCCAAACCCAAACCAACCCAAACCCAAACCCAAACCAACCCAAACCCAACCCCAACCCCCCAAACCCAAACCCAAACCAACCAACCTCCCCACCACCTACCACCTACCTCCCTTTAAAACCCAAACCTACCAACAATCTACCTACCGCCATTGAGGCGGACCCCCAGCAGCCGGGGGATGAAGCTCCACCCATCGGCTCTACCCCCCATGAATTAATCAACCGAGTCGGCTTCAATATTTTATGCAGCAATAAAGGTTCCATGACCGGGCAAAATTTCCCGGGCCCCAAATTAATGCTGGCGGCGGCGGGGTTTTTGTGGAATGATGCCCCGAGAAAGTGGCGAACAGAACCCTTTTTTATTATTATGTACGTCCTCTCTGGCCACTCCGTGGTTTCGCCAGGACCCCAATGAACAGTGAGTGGATCAAGTCTGCTGGAAATGGCTGCATGTCTTGGGAAAAGCAAAAAAAGGGTGAGCTTTAGTCTGTTTTTTTTCTGTCTAGGAAGGGGCCCTAAACAAATCGTTCTCACCTTGTTTCTAGGGTCATGATGCTCCTGCTGTTGCTTTGAAATTGGAATGTTCTTTTTTACCTGTTCGTCATATATGTTCCTTGACTTGCAAAATCATGACACGGAAGACAGCCACTGTAATAGCTGTTCAAAAAAAACGGAGTAGGTCTTCATTTTTCGAATTATCATCCTATCCCCTTCAGGCCTCAATGGGGTGTAGATTACATTGTCCAAAAAGGGTTTTAACTCCCTTACTAACATTTTGTCTAACTAATTTTGGGGCGCTTAATTCAGATCGTTAGTTTTTCTCCAACAAACAATGTTTCTTTAAATAGAGGCACACGGTGACCGACTTCAACCCAAAACACAGCCTCGTGGGGAAGAGATATGAAAGGGGAAAACCCGAGGAACGTTTTTTATGGTCAGCTACTGCTGGACACTGGGGGGAAATGCCAATCAAACAAGCGTAAATGTGATGTGATGTCTGCCGAATAATTTAAAAATTTGGGCAATTAGCAAGAACTCATTTTAAAAATTTAAAACCCCCTTTTTAAAATTTTTCTTAAGCGAAAAATATATTTTTTTTATTTTAAAGTAAAAAAAAAAATTTTGTTTTCCCAAAGAACCTTAAAAAAAATTACCTAACCTTATTATAACAAGCGCAATTTAATTTAGCCTAATCCAATTAAATATATTTAAGATAAATTTACAATAATTTAATAATAAAAAAACACAATGAGATTTTTTTTGTTAGGTTCAGAATGATTTTTGCGAAATTATTGCATACACAAGTTTTCCTTGTCTTATTCTGCAAGAAAAAAGCGCTGCTATTTAAGCCAAAATCGCAAGTTTTACCTATTCGGCACGACATATATATATTTTTTTCAACAAGTCGGCCGTTTCCCCCCGAGGCAGGAGGACCCAAAAAAAAAAAATCCCCAAAAAAAATACTTTCATCATCATTCAACACTTTCACAACACTCATACATAATCACTGTTTTTTTGCAGAGGCGCTCAGATACGACAGCTGAGAATAGTCCCTCCCAGCTGTCACTATCCCAGACCCCCCCCTTTAAAAATGCAGGCATTGTACTTCCCATTTCCAGGACTCAAGTCCAACTAAATCAATTAACTGGTTTCCCTGAATCCCTTCACAAAAAAAATTTCCCTGCTCCACTCCAACAGCTCGTCCCGGTCCCAAAAAAAATTTCGTCTCCATTCACTCCTAACACGCTCACACATGCTTGCTGGAAGTCATTCTAGTACACTTGATATCTACGATATGCATAATGTACCTTTATTGTTAGATAACATGCACTGTATCTTGTAGTTCGTCAGCCTTAAATAGCCAAAAAACTAATTGTAAGATTTCCAAAAAAAAACATGATAGAGACTAATAGAGCTCAGTTTCGTGATCAGGGATCAAAGTTAGCTTAAAAAAAAATTTGGTTTCCGGGAAATGGTTAAAAAACTAAATGTTGTTGACTGGTGTTATTTTTCAGTTTTTACGAGGGGGTTTCATTGTTTCGCAAAATTGTTCTTCCCGCAAGAAATATATTGGCTTGTTCACTAAGGTATTTAAAATATTCAGTGATGCTAAAAGTGTGACCTTTTTTTCTGGCTCTTATATACTCCTTTTGGGCATTGTTCCAGCAAACAATAAAACAAAAAAAGATTTACAAAGTAGTTTTGGATCGAGGTATGACTCAGGTGGTAGGCTACAGGTTTTACATAAATGGGGAGAAATCCCCGGGGTGAGGGTTTGTCACAAGTGGCATTCCACAAAAGTCAGTGTTATCCCTTATTTTTACACTGGGATGTAAACAACATCACCATAAAAAACTATATAAATAAATTTTGGGGGACACTATTTAGCCTTGCCATTAATTGAATAAGTTAATGTGGTGATTATGGAAGTGTTGATGCCGTTCAACATATATAACATTTAGTCTTGGGGGAATAGAAAAAAAACCTTTAAACTTATAAAATTATTGGATGAGCACCTGTGATTTCTGGTTAGCACAAAACTGGGAAACCAAGTGGACAGTGAATAAGGTTACAGTAAAAATAAATGGATTAGCTTCACATCATTAAATAGTAGAAGTCATGGGATTATATTTTGACTCCCTTGGTTTAAATTTAAAGCCTCTTTAGGTCATGCGGCGTAGTTCAGGGGTCAGTATTTCAGAATGATAACCCAAGTGAATCCACCGTAAAGCCTAAAACTGAGACTAAAATGAGTGTAAGACAAAGGGAAAATAAAAGGATAAAGGAAGTCGCTGTAAATATGTAACGAAGGCACAACGTAACATTAGATTCCCTCTAGGACAAAAGATTTAGAATTTCGGACTACTAAACAACGTCACATCACACACCAGGGATAAAGCTCGGTTTTTCTACCTGGTTTAATTGGGAAAAAAACCAAAAATTTTTTAGAGATTTGACTGTTTTGGTCCCTGAAAACCCGTTAATGTTTTGTTATTTTTTCCCCGGGCTACAACAACACTTTGCATTACTGGGTTTCCCTCATTGGGCCAAAAAAACCCATACAATTATCACAAAATTCCAGGTAATTCAGCCCCTGAAACAGCTTTTGAGTTGGAAACAAAAAAGGCCTTATGGGTCACATTGCACCAGCACAACATTAGTTATATTCCCGGTTTTCTTCTGCACTCGATAGAGAATTAGTTCATGTAATTATCCTGTGCATAATTAATTTTACATAAATCAACAAGTTTTAGCATACAGGAAAGTATGTGGGAGGGGACGGAAGGAGGGGGGGATAGGGAAAGAGAATGAGTGGGACGGAAGGAGGGGGGGGGATAGGAAGAGAGAAAGAGGGGACGGAAGGAGGGTGGGGGAAAGGGAAAATAGAAAGAGTGGGCGGAAGGAGGGTGGGGGGAAGGAAGATAGAAAGAGGACGGGGAAAGGGGGGTGGGGGATGGAAAAGAATGTTTGGTGGGATAGAGGGGGGAAAGGTTATGAAGAAGAGAGAAAAAGGGGTGTGAAAGGAAGGATGTAGTACCACAAACCAGGGAACGGGTGGGTTTAAACCCATGGTAAGTGAGTCGTAAACTCCCGACCATGCGTAAGCCACCTGAGCCAGCTGGCTATAGATGACTCTCCAGCCAGCCCACGTGGGGGGAAATTTATCTGTAAAAACCCTTTCATTTGTGGTCACGGGGGGAGGCCCATGCTAACCTCCCTGGTTTTACAGAAAAATACCTAGTTGGATGAATCTTTTTTAAAAGCGGCCCAGTGGCTAACCCCTGGCCTGGAGTTTTACGAGTCACTCACCCTGGGTTTAAACCCCACCCGTACCGTGGTTTGTTTGCAATCGTGTTTTTACGATTCCGTGAGTCGTAAGTAGCACGTTGCGGGTTTATGTAGCCTGTGCGGCTGCGACCCCCAGTCAACCTTCCTTTAAAAATCTTTATATTGCCCACCCCCCTTTTTTTTAAAATGCTTGTAATTTATTTTCAGTTATGGGGCGTATATTAAATTTGTTTCCCCCTTTCCCCAAAATTCATTTATCGACATTGAGTAAAACAAATATTTTAAAAGTAATCAATTTGTGAGTCTCACTGGGGCGATGTAAACGATCTCTCCACACACTGCTGCCCAAAAAAATCAATTCCATTAGGTCTATATTGTTCACTATGCATGTTGTCTTTATTGCTTTGCAAAAGCTTTCTGGCAAAACCCGGCTGGAGAAACAACGAGCAATGTATTTGTACCTTTGACAGGAAGGACGGAGGAGGGAAGGAGGGGGAGAGAAAGGGGGGGAGAAAGCAGTATTTTTGTGTTTCCTTCTTATTTCCTTTGAGAGAAGGCAGGTCGCCGCTCCTTCGAGGTTCACTGTGAAACTTTTTGTGCGGTCATACTCAAGCACAGCTCCTGGCCCCGTCTCTCAACTACACCACATGCTTTTTTGCATACTCTACCACTTCCTCGTATAAGTTATTCCACTTTCTGACCAATTTTAAAGGGTAATTAAATATTCCAAACCCTCTGAATTAATTGACTCCCTTATGTTCCCTTTCTTTAAAATTTTTCGCCCCCCAGTCTGTCCTTATCCGCCTTGTTTATATCTTCCCCGATTCTCCCGGGTCTGTGTTGTATTGTTCAATTGTTTTTCTTCCCCATAGGTCACTGACCTTGGGGTCCTGGTTTATCCCTGAACTTTTTCTCTGTATTTAACATTCTTGTTAGGTGAGTTGTGTTTGGTGGGCCCTCTGTAACAGCCCCGACATACGTTCTATACAAGATTCTGAATGGCTTTTTGTTTTCCCGGGAAAGCCAGTCCAGTCTTAATTTCATCAGTTGCAGGATCACAGTTATTCTGTTGAATGTGCCTCCAGTATTGGCTGAGCACTATGTTTTCCCAACTACTTTTCCTTGGATACAGTTTTAGCTTCTGTCTCCTGCGAGGCCTGGTCAGGGTCCGAGCCGCGGGGCCGGGGGACCCCGAAACCCCCCCCAGGAAACCCTCTCCAGGGAAACCCCCCAACTAAACACCAGTCTGGCAACGGTTACAGTATACTCAATTTTACATCTGTTCAGGTCCCAAAACCCCAAATTAATCTTTACTACGCCAACTCCGGCTTTGTACTGGTTACATGTGGACCAAAAAACCCCAGTGGGCAAGACATGAGACTCAAACCTGGTTCACTGTTTAAAAATGCTGAAAATCCTCCTACTTGTACAGTCACCTCTGCCCCCTTTCCCGCTTGTACTTCCATCTCACTACACAAGTTTACTCTGTGTACTTCCCCTTTCAGTGCCTGGTTTTTCTTAGTATATTCTTATATAGTTAAAGTTCATTACGTCTTGGGATATCTTAGCAACATTACTTGCATCGTCAGTTTTTAAAGAGAATTCATGTGAAGCGTAATACTCTCCCCAAAATCTTGCTCCCCACTTCTTCCCATTACCACCCTCCTTACCTCCCCCCCTCCAGATCCAACCAACCTCCCCCCAGTACCCCCCCTCCTCCGTCACTCCAGTGCCCTCTTGGGACCCCATTTCCCCCGTCTCCCTCGTAACCCTAGTTTCCCAATCCTGAATGGGGTTGAGCAGGTCATAAATTTGGGTTTTGACTGGCTGGCAAAAAAATTTCACCCTGTTAATCCTCCCAAAATTTTTTTTTTTTTTTTTAAGGTTTGCATACCGTGGACATACTTATGTGTACCGTGGACGGCAAGTGCCGTCATTTTCCCCGAGGCCCTTTCAAAACCCCCTCAGATTTACCATTCATTCATTCATTCATTCATTCATTCATTCATGCAATTTTTTCCTTACACAGTACGTATGGACAAGGGGTGTGACATTTAACTTTCTAAATTTCGACAGGCTGTACCCCATTTCTAGACGTTTTTGTCGAATAATTTCGGGAAAAATTATTTTGAACCTAACGAAAAAAATATTTCATTGTGTTTCTTTATTATTAAATTATTGTAAACTTATCTTAAATATATTTTTTGGGTTAGGCTAAATTAAATTGCGCTTAATTTTAATAAGGTTAGGTGAGTTTTCTAAGGTTCTATTGATACAAAATTATTAATTTTTCATTAACATAAATTAAAAAAAAATGTCTTTTTAAAAGTATAAAAGGGATTTACATATATATGTGTGCACAAACTGCTTTTAAAAGGGGGTGATTTGTGAAGGCTGTTTTAAAAACTACCTACGGTATGGTCCAAAATATGTGGGGAGGGTCAACTTTGAAAGATGTTACCACAGAAGATTTAAAAGACAAATAGCTGCTCCCAGACTTTAAACAAAAAGAGGCTTCCCTTTTCACTAAGGGTCCGGGGTTACGGCAGTGGGGCCCAAAACTTGCCCCCTAAGGGCTGCAGAGGTACTCCCAAAAGGGTTTCAACACTTGCCCCCGAGGGCTGCAGAGATATCCCAATAGTTGCACCACTTTTTGGGGTCTCTTTGGGGGGCAGACTGGAAACTGAAAAATGTACGAGGTGCCAATTAGGCTCGGGGGTGAGGCGGGAACTGAATTTCAGCATCAACGCGTCTCGGCCATAACCTTGTTTGCTCTCTGATTCCCCAAACATGCTGAGGCCCCTCAGCACATTCCCTATTTGCTCAGGGGACAGTTTTTTTGCAGGGGGTGCTTTGCGGCCTGAAAGAGAATTAATGTGATTTTTTTTTTTTTTTTTTCTCCTTTTCTCTCTCTCTCTCTCTCTCTCGTCCCCTTTTGGGTTTTTCTTTATATTATTAAATTTCATAATTTAAAGACGGGTTTTTTTTATATTAGATACTGTGAGGTTAAATATGAAGACTTTTTTTTTTTTTTGCTGGTAAACCCAAATCCGTTTTATCTCGGGAAAAAACAAATTTATAGAGGAAGGGTTAATGAAGAACGTATTACCAGACGGAACGTTAATGAAGAACGTATTACCAGACGAAACGTTAATGAAGAACGTATTTTCCAGACGGAACGTTAATGAAGAAAAGTATTACCCGAAAAACATTAATGAAGAACGTATTACCAGAACGTATTACCCGGGCGAAAACGAAGAACGTTTCACCATAGAAAACGTTAAAAAAAAATTTTCAGGGGACGACGCTAAAAAAAGTATTGTCAAAGGAAGGTTAAAAAAAGTCATTCCAAAGGAAACTTTAAAGAATACGTTTCTCAAGAAACGTGGCGCAGAAAAAAAATCGGGGGAACACATTCTTAGAAGGAGCTTCTAATGTAAATTAAATTTACCGACATTTAAAAAGCTATAGTAGTAGTAATAATAATAATAATAATAATAACAATGATAATCTTTATTTCTACAAGTACTCGTGCAACTTATACAGACCATAGCTAAATCAGTGACATACTGTGTAAAAAGTCCCCGGTTTTTGCAGGCATTTTTTGGCAAATTATTTCCCGTTTTATCCCCGGGGGGGCGACCCACCCAGTCGACTAACCCTCAGGTCCTATTTTTCTGGTAGATGAACAGGGACAGCAGGTGTCTTACGGGAAAAACGTCCTAAGGGTTTTCCCCCCGTACCCGTGAACGCCCCGGGCCTCAGTGTGTGAGGTGAATGCATAACAGTTGAGCTACGGGGAAAAAAAGAATATTTTTTTTCCCCAACCTGTCTAGGTCAGTTTTCGCCTCGGATGCAAGTAGAACATGGTTGGGAATTACGGAGCGTTTAATTTTCCCCCCAAAATTTAGGTTGGTGCGGGGGGCCCGGGCTGATATTCGATCTATGCAACCACATACAGGTGACTATACACGGGAGAACGTTTCGCCCCGACTTGATAAAGCTCTTAGCCGAGCCAAAAGTTTTTCCCGATAAAACGTGTTCTGCTTCAAGCATCGTTTTTTCCCCAGTCTTGATGCAAGAACAACGTTACGCTTCCAGGGCGGTCATTTATCCTGCACCTCCCGTCAGTAGCCTGTCCTTGATTCCCCTTTATCCTGTACCTCCAGTCAGTAGCCTGTCCTTGATTCCCCTTTATCCTGCACCCCAGTCAGTAGCCTGTCCTTGATTCACTTCATCCTGCACTCCATGTCACTCCAGTAGGACTTGAACATCCTACACTCCCACAGGACCTCAGTGTCCTACACTCCCCGGGAAACCCCAGAGTCCCGCACTCCCCCAGGACCTCAACATCCAACACTCCCACAGGACCCCCCAAAAAAACCTACACCCCACAGGACCTCAACATCCCCACCTCCCACAGGACCTCAACATCCTACACTCCCACAGGACCTCAACATCCTACACTCCCACAGGACCTCAACGTCCTACACACAGGACCTCAACATCCTACACTCCCACAAGACCTCAACGTCCTACACTTCACAGGATTTAAAAAGTCCTACACTCCCACAGGACCCTCTTTCACTCCCCCAGGACCTCAACGTCCACAGGATACCGGTGAGCAGTCCTGTGGTCTCAGTCCTGCACGTGACGGCCACATTCTCTGCATATTTAAGAGAATTAACATAAAAGCGGGCGTCAAAATTTCGTATACAGTCGGGGGGAAGATTATCCGGGTTTTTTCAAAAGATTTTCTTTTAAGGAGCGTGTCAAGCCAGTTTCATGGAGGACGTAGGTTAGGTTTGCTTTCTCCTCTTCCTCCCTCTCTTCCCCCCCATCATCTTCTGTTTCTCCCTCCCTCTCTCTGTCTCTTTTTTTTCTTGAGATGATGGCATTGGGTAACACGCATCTAACCATTGTATCATTTGTTGCAGGGATTTAACCTGGGCCTTTTTCACTTACTGTGTTATCCAGCCTGACCCTTTCTACCTGCAGCAGGTTGTCCTGCTTCACTTTCTACAAGGTGAATGAGTTTAATGTTCTTATTTTCCACGCTCGCACTGTATTTAAAGCTTATCGTCATGCGGGAAAACTGTGTGGAAATTCTGAAGCCTCTGCTTATTCCATCTCTTATGAGCTCTGGGGGTTGATTGCCTGACTAGGTCTGTAATTACCACTCATATATTTACATCTCATTAATACTCATTTCTGCGGGGAAACATGTGTTTTATAACGTAAATATATATATATATATATATATATATATATATATATATATATATATATATATATATATATATATATATATATATATATATATTTAAATTTCCGAATATTAAAAATTGTGATTTTTTTGGGTTTAAAAAAACGACGCACTTCTTGCCAAAAGGCAAGGAAAATTTGTGTATGCAAAAAAATTTCGCAAAAAACCCCTGAACCTAAAGAAAAAAAAATATTTCATTGTGTTTGTTTATTATTAAATTATTGTAAACTTATCTAAAATATATTTACTTGGATTAGGCTAAATTAAAATTTCCCTTGTTATAATAAGGTTAGGTAAGTTTCCAAGGTTCTTTTTTGGGACAAAAGCATTATTTTTTTATTAACCAAATGAAAAAAAAAATGTATCTTTAAATGTATAAAGAAAATTTTGTGGGGCTTTATTTTAAATGAGTTCTTGCTAAATTTACCAATTTTCCCAACCACTTGATAACTGGTTTAACTAGAACGTTGTATATACGTACTAAAATAAAATAACCCTTCTTTAGTTTATTAATATTAGTATATAATTTCCGCCATTCCTCGTTTTAATTATCTGTGCAAACTTCCACAATTGAAAATTGCTGTCAGAAGGATGAGTTGGGTTATTTTGACAATGAGTGTATTTACCCAGTCATTTTTTTGTGTGTATATGTGTAACTAGTTACAGGCTTGTATTAAGTTCTGTAAAAATTTGTTTATTAGTATCCCCCTTTTTTAATTCCCCATTTCAATTTTTCCGGTATGGGGTCAGTTTTGCTGATGTACGTTAATTTGACCGGTATATAGCAAATTTAACGGGTGTATAATCAGTTAGACCAGATTTATAGCATTTTTTTTTGGGGGGGGGACCCGTGTGTCAGGGCTATTTACAGATTATCACCGGGGGCATCACCCAATTTTGAAATGATGGAAAGGCACTTTATGTTAGTCTTTCTTTTGTTGGGGGAGAGAGAGGTGTGTGTGTGTGGTTGTGTGTGTGTGTGTGTGTTCCGGGGGAGCAGTGTTAACCATGGGGAGTTTTTATTATTTTTTGCTTTGGATCAACACCAGGTGATTTTATTTATGTTAACCGATGTCAGTGATGTTAACTGTGGTGTTACTGATGTTAACTGTGACGTTACTGATGTTAACTGTGATGTTACTGATGTTAACTGTGATTTTCTGATTTTAATTTTTACTTTATTTAAGGACGTTTACTGATTTCTGGAATGTTACTAGTTAACTGTTATGTTACTGATGTTAACTGTGATGTTACTGTGTTCTGTGACGTTACTGATGTTAACTGTATGTTACTGATGTTAACTGTGACGTTACTGGTGTTCTTTATGTTACTGATTAATTGTATTATTTTAAATTTACGTTACTGATGTTAACTTGGGTTTACTTGATGTTAACTGTGATATTACTGATGTTAATTGGGCGTTACTGATGTTAACTGTGACGTTACCCGATGTTAACTGTGATGTTACTGATGTTATATGTTGTACCTGTCCCCCCCCTGTGGGGAGAGAGAGAGAATCCGAGACTCACTTTCCTGTGTGCTTAACAATTTAAATATTTAAAATAATCGGAAAGAAAGTTCGGGGATAGGGCCCAGCTGCGTGGAAACCGAGCGCGTGCAGTGATGGGCCGAGCTGCGGGGGTGATGATCCCACTGCGTCGGGGATGGCCGGTGCGTGCAGTGATGGGCCGGCTGCGTGCAGTGATGAGCCGACTGCGTGCAGTGATGAGCCGAGCTGCGTGCAGTGATGAGCCGACTGCGTGCGGGGATGAGCCGAGCGGGTGCAGTGATGAGCCGAGGGTGCGTGCGGGGATTTAGCCGGGCTGCGTGCGGGGATGATCCGAGCTGCGTGCGGGGATGAGCCGGTTTCGGGGGTGATGAGCCGAGCTGCGTGCGGGGAGGGTCCGAGCTGCGTGCAGTGATGAGCCGAGCTGCGGCAGTGGGTGAGCCGAGCTTTCGTGAGGGGGATGATCCGAGCTGCGTGGGTGATGAGCCGAGCTGGTGCAGGATTTAGCCGAGCTTCGTGGAGTGGGTGAGCCGAGCCGGTGGGAGGTGACCTAGCTGCGTGCAGTGATGGGGTGCGGGGCAGTGATGAGCCGAGCTGGGGGGGTGATGAGCCGAGCTGCGTGCAGTGATGGGGCCGAGTTTTTGCAGTGATGAATAGCTGCGTGCAGTGATGAGCCGAGGGTGCGTGCGGGGATGAGCCGAGGGTGCGTGCAATGATGAGCCTGGGTGCGTGCGGGGATGAGCCTAACCCTGCAGTGATAGCCGAGCTGCGTGCAGTGATGAGCCGAGCTGCGTGCGGGGATGGCGGGCGCTGCGGGGATGAGCCGAGCTGGGGTGCAGTGATGAGCCGAGCTGCGGGAGTGATGAGCCGAGCTGCGGGCGGTGGCCGAGCTGCGTGCGGGGATGAGCCGAGCTGCGTGCAGTGATGAGCCGAGCTGCATGCAGTATTTAGCCGAGCTGCATGCAGTGATGAGCCAGCTGGGGCAGTGATGAGCCGAGCTGCGTGCAGGATGAGCCTAGCTGCGGGAGTGATGGGGCCGAGCTGGGCAGTGATGGCCGAGCTGCGTGCGGGGATGAGCCGAGCTGCGGCGGGGATGAGCCGAGCTGCATGCAGTGATGAGCCGAGCTGCATGCGGGGATGAGCCGAGCTGCGGGAGTGATGAGCCGACTGCGTGCGGGAAAGAGCCGAGCTGCGGGAGTGATGAAGCTGCGTGCAGTGATGAGCCAGGGTGGTGCAGGATGAGCCGAGGGGCATGCGTGATGGGGGCCGAGCTGCGTGCAGTGATAGGCCCAGCTGCATGCAGTGATGACCGGAGCTGCGTGGTAGGCCGAGCTGGTGCAGTGATGAGGGCCCAGCTGCGTGCAGTGATGAGCCGAGCTGCATGCAGATTTGGGGGGGGCTGCTGCAGTGATGAGCCGAGATGGTGCAGTGATGAGCCGAGCTGCGTGCAGTGATGAGCCCTGGGCTTAACCCTGGGGGGTAGGGCCCGACTGCGTGCAGTGATGAGCCGAGCTGCGTGCAGTGATGGAAACCGAGCTGCGTGCAGTGATGGGCCGAGCTGCTGCAGTGATGAGCCGGGGCTGCGTGCAGTGATGAGCCGAGCTGCATGCAGTGATAGGGCCCAGCTGCGTGCAGTGATGAGCCGAGCTGGTGCGGGGATGAGCCGAGCTGCGTGCAGTGATGAGGAAACTGCAGCAGTGATGATCCGGGGTCGTGCAGTGATGGGCCCAGCTGCATGCGTGATAGGGCCCAGCTGCGTGCAGTGATGAGCCGAGCTGCATGCAGTGATGAGCCGGGGGGCCGGTGCAGTGATGAGCCGGCCATGCAGTGATGAGCCGAGCTGCGTGCAGTGATGAGCCGAGCTGCGTGCAGTGATGAGCCGAGCTGCGTGCAGTGATAGGGCCCAGCTGCGTGCAGTGATGAGCCCCGGGCGGGGATGAGGGCCCAGCTGCATGCGGGGATGAGCCGAGCTGCGTGCGGGGATGATCCGGAAACTGCGGGAGTGATGATCCGAGCTGGTGCAGTGATGATCCCAGCTGGTGCAGGGTGAGCCGAGGGTGCGTGGTGATGGGCCGAGCTGGGGGGCGTGATGAGCCGAGCTGCATGCAGTGATGAGCCGAGCTGCGTGCAGTGATGAGCCGAGCCGTGCAGTGATGAGCCCAGCTGGGCAGTGATGAGCCTAGCTGCGTGCAGTGATGAGCCGAGCTGCGTGCAGTGAGCACCAAACAGCGTCAGTGATCAGGCTGTCATCGGGGGAAACATTGCGATGGTGGGGGGGAGTGTATGTAAAAATATTAGTAATGTTTGAAGCAGTAATTAGAGCCTAAGTTCACATAACTTCTAGTTCTGCTCATCTCACCTTCTTCTCTTAATTAAATTGATGGGGTTCACTTATTCCTAGTCTTTTTGGGGTTCTCATCATAAGTGCTCTGGAAACTGCTTTTGCATTTTCTTCGTCTGGTTCAACTTTCTGCCCTAAAACTGGGTTTTTTTTTTTAAACGTCCGTTTGGTTCACTTGGGATTTAATCTGCCATCTTTGTCCTTTGGGGTTTTCTCTTCTGATATTATACATGAAGAATTTTTCTACTTACAACTTTTAGTCGTTGGGGCCTTATTTCTCATCCTCCCCTTTAAGTTCCACTTTTCCATTTCCCCATGATTTATAAAACGTTTTTGCGTTTCGCTTCTCATCTTATCTCTTCTTACTTGGGGACTTATCTTCCCTTACGCCCCCCGTGCCTCCGCCACTACCTGCTTCCACCAGCTGTCATACTTCATCTTCCACCTTTTGACCTACGCGACCCCCCCTCCCAACATATCCTTTTTCTCCCCTTCCAGGATGTTCTTACTTTTTTTCCCAACACTTACGTCTCTTTTTTTTGTTGTTACCATCCTTGTTAACTTAATTTTACCCCCCGCGACCATACACTAAATATTTACTTCATTAATTTCATCTTAAGATTCAACCATATTTGTCGCAGATGTCTTGACGTTCTTTCCCCCAGCTTGTAACTTAATGTTTTGACGTTCGTTCCCACTTGTTTAAGGGTCTTGACGTTCGTTCCCCAGCTTGTAACATGATGTCTTGACGTTCGCCCCAGCTTGTAACTTATGATGTCTTGACTGTTCCCACTTGTTTAGAGTCTTGACGTTCGTTCCCAGCTTGTAACTTATGATGTCTTGACGTTCGTTCCCAGCTTGTAATTTATGAGGGACGTTGTTCCCCGCTTGTAACTTGTGATTTAAACATCATGTAGTTGTAGTTATTTTAATTACTGTAATTTGGAAGGGCCCATCATGACGTCAGTGTCTGCTACTGTTAAAATGATCAGTAGGAGAATGAAGTCGACGGGAATTAATTTTTTATTATTAGTCTTATATCTAGATATTTCAGTTACTGGGGTTTATCAAATTGTTTTCTTGTACACTCGTGTTTTACTTGTGCAATAATTTTAAACTTAAACAGAATTTTTAAATTTAAAAGGTAATAGAATTTAAACTATGTAATGGCTGGGGCTATCTTTCCATATCCCCTCCCCCTCACTTACAAAACACTTGCAACCCTATAATGTTTTTTCTTTTTTTTGGGGTTCTATTTTTATTATTTTTATTATTATAATCCCGGAAAGGCTAGGTTTTTTTTCTTAACTTTTCTGGGGAAATTTTCCCCTCATATTTGAAGTCTCTTTTTTTGTGATTTTTTATACTGAGAGGAGTTTTGCAACTTGTGTTTTTCAGTTTTGTTTTAATATATATATATATATATATATATATATATATATATATATATATATATATATATATATATATATATATATATATATATATATATATATATGGGATGGGGTCCACCTCGGGTGTAAAGGGGTCCCCCTGGGAAAATTTGGCCCATACCTCGGAGAAGGGATAAAAAGGCTTAAAGGAAGAATATTTAGATTTCTTTCAAGCCATTTGAATATTCCATTTCCCCTTCCCACCCATCTTTTCTTTATATATATATATATATATATATATATATATATATATATATATATATATATATATATATATATATATATATATATATATCATATGGGATGGGGTCCACCCGGGTGAAATTGGGGACATACTGGAGAAGTGGAGGCTTGAGGAACAATTTTTGGGATTTCTTCCTAAGCCATTTGAATATTCCATTCCCCTACCCCATTTTTTCATTTTTTTTTGCCAATTGGTATATTTTATTACATAATATGGAAAGAGATTTAAGATATAAATTTTGGTATAAAGAGGGATATAATACATGAGGTGGGTAATGTCTAGTACATACTGTTACGTGTTTTTTGATTTAAAAGCAAAATCTCATCCAGCTCCTCGCTGGGGCGTGCCCAAGATACAGCATGCATTACCCCCCTTAAAACAGCGCTGAGTCGCTGGAATAGAAAACTAGTTGCCCTCTGATCCCCAGTTACCCTGATGAGTCTTTTGCTTATCTCCAAGGAACCTAGATGCCTCTTTCCCCCCTGGCCAAGGGTTTGGCCTATGGGGAAAAAACATATAATGATGGGCATGTTATCCATATTTTCTAGACTTTTTGGGGCTCCCCGAAGCTGGGGCTGCCCCTCCTTCCTCCCTGGTGTATTGGGGAATGGATTTTTAAATAGATGCACATGTGATCCCCCCCATCCGCATCTGTCCCAAAATTGAAGAGGATACCATCTGGACGCTTTTTATCATCAAACTGCATAGTTGGGGTGGCTCCCTTTTGCTAGGATCCGGCTGTTGTGAGGCTCCTCTTGATAATGTTATTAACCTCTTCATGCCTTGCAATCTTTCCTTGGATTTACGGCACACAAGACCATGGTACCGAATCGGTCTTCTGCTTCACTGCCACAAGTGTGGCAGTGAAGCAACAGTGGCGAGAATAGGAGCGGCAAGTTGAAGGGCAACACCCTGTGGGTCGAGGCGTGTGCCAAGGCTGGAGTTGGGAACAGCCAACAGAAAGTCTCCTGCATGAGGACCTCTCACTGCCAGGAATCGGCTCTGCCCTTTCCCCCGACACCTCTGAAGCATTGTTGAGGCTATATTCTCCACTATTGGGCCATCCCAGTGTGACTGTAGTTTTTGGGGGGTAGCAGGTCTGGTTTCAGAGGCGTTAAATTATCCCAGTTCATGGCTCCGTCAAGTGCACTGGATGCAACACATGAGGACAGGAAAGCAGGTAGCGCAATCTGTGATGACTTCGGACCTACCTCCCAGTCTGACTGGAAGTGTAGCTTGGTCCCACTGCCCATTTTCTAGAGTTAGGGTGAGTACTTTCGTAAAAATCTGCCTCAGGATACTGTCATATTCGTGCAGTATATGGTTATTATATTAAGGTGCACATCTTAGGAAATGTGTTAACCTGGGCATTTTTTTACAACTGACATTTTTGTTTTATTCACCAAGACAGCTTTTAATTATTATACATCAGGATAGTTTCTAAACACAGTTTTACCTGTTTTAAGCCAATCAAGAATGATACATATGCTAATTGGACCTTAGTTGAGGTTTTTGACGTTCATTAGCTCAATGGTCCAAATTATGCTGAGGGTTGCAGGAAGGATGGAAATATTTCTCTGTCTTTATTACTTACATTACATTCACTGGAAAGCGCTTAACCGTAAAATGAGAAGCAATCATTTAATCACAGCTTCTGCTGTCTTTCTTGTTCCTCGTGATTCTTGACTACTGCAGTGTTCTGGAAGTGTCTTAACTCGTCTGCATATCCAGCAGCCAGAGACATGATATAATGTGCGGGTTTTCATACCTTCTGCTACCAGACCTCGGACTTGTCTAGTTTTTTGTGTGTGTTGGGAGGTCTCCACGCTGGTGTTGCGTACCAGCGTTACTTGAAGAAAAACCTGGTCAGATTTCATAGTAAGGCATTGAAGAGTTGGGCATCCTAGCCTTCACACTAAGAGACTGACCATCGACAAGGTTCTGGGGACTGCTTAGCTCAACCTACCTTTTCACTACTTTGATATACTTCCTTTGATATACCTTTGAAGAGTTTCGGGGTATCTACTCTGAGCCCGGCCATGGGCCAGGCTCGTCTGGTGCTTGCCTGGTCAACCAGGCTGTGCTGCTGGAGGCCCGCTGCCCCACATATCCATCACAGCCTGGTTGATCTGGCACCTGGTGAAGATATTTGTCCAGTTTCCTCTTGAAGGCTTCTACACTGGTTCCAGCCGTGTTTCGGATATCTTCTGGTAAGATGTTGAATAGTCTGGGACCCCGGATGTTAATACAGTGCTCCCGTATTGTCCCCACCGCACCCCCGCTCCTCACTGGGTTTATTTTACACTTTCTCCCCTATCTCTCACTCCAGTATTTTTTATGGCAGTGTGCAGATTTGGGACCAGGCCCCCAAGTACTTTCCATGTATATATTATCATGTATCTCTCTCTCCTCCGCTCCAATGAGTACATGTTCAAGACTTGAAGGCGTTCCCAATAATTTAGATGTTTCAATGGCTAAAGGAGCCGTAAACGATCTCGGTTTTTCCAGCTCTGCTATTTCTCCTGCCCTGAACGGGGCCAGCACTGAGCAGTATTCTAATGGGGGAGCACAGGATTTGAATAGTGTCACCATCGGCATTTTTTCCCCTTTTTTTGAAAGTTCTCAATACCCCCCCCGTCATCTTCCTGGTTTTGGGATTTTTCTTGTTATGGTCTTTAAACGACAGATCAGCAGACAAAATTTTTCCCCAAGTCCTTTACGTGTTCCTTTCGTTCTATGTGGTGCCCCTCTTGCGTTTTGTAAAAGTGTTCCTTTTGAGTTCTTCTTTTTTCCATACCAAACAGCTAAAACTTTCACCATTGAATTTTTTCTCCACGCCCATTGGAAGCCCCTCCAAGTCCTCCTGAAATTTTTTCAGTGTCCTCTACCGTAGTGATTTTTATGCTTATTTTAGTGTCATCTGAAAAATGATAACAAAAGTGTGCTGGGTGTTTTTATTATGCTATGAGGATGAGAAACAGCAGGGGTGCCGGGAAGTCCCTTGGGGCACTGAGCTTTGATGCTGGGGATTTTTCCCCTTTCACTACTACTTTTTGTGTTCTTTGTGTTAGGAACTCAAAATCCATCTGCCTCCTTCCCGTAATGCCTAAGGCCCTCTTTTTGTGCGCTTACTCCTGATCGCATTTGTCAAACGCCTTTGAAAAATCTGTGAAAATCACATCGCGTTTTGGTCGTCCCCCAATGCCTCCGTAATTCTGTCAAAAGGTTCGCAGCTGTGACAGGCATGATCGACCCGTTAAAGCCATGCTTTGGGTTATTTTGGGTTGTGCTGGCCCATAACTTTGTAATCTGCCGTCTCATTTTTAAAATTTTTTATGTGGGAAAGTGGGGGCTACGGGTCTGTAATTTTTTAATGCCTCTCCTCCCTTTGCAAAGGAGCTTGTCTGCACTCTTTGGGGCCTCTGGAATTTCACCAGATCTAAGCCTTTCTCCACAGAATAAAAGGGTTTGCCCAGAATCACCTCTGTACGTATTGGACTGATGAATCCGGGTTTACAAGTGGAATTTTGAAATAAAGACACCCAACTTTTGAAATATCTAACTCGTCTACTTGTCGATATTGTATACCATTTATATGATATTTTTCCCCATTTCCATAGATCATTAATATTTTTTTTTAATATATATACGCCAGTGTCTGTGTGTGTGTGTGTGTGTGTGTGTGTGTGTGTGTGTGTGTGTTTTTAATAAAAAGGTTTTTTCCCCAAGCTTAAAAAGAATCGTGTTTTACGTTATTGCCTGAGTTGGAGAGCAACTTCCCCCTCCCCGCCCAAGGCCCCGTCCCCTCCCCGGGTCCCCGTCCCCCTTTCCCCGTCCACGGTCCCCATCCCCCCCCCGTCCAGGGTCCCCATCCCCCCCCCCGTCCACGGCCCCCATCCCCCCCCCTCCATTTTCCCCTTCCCCCCCCCTTTCCCCATGCAGCAAATTCCCTAGAGACCTCTGCTTAGTGGTAAAGGGAAACCCGGCAGGCAGGGGAGGGAGAGGGAAGGAAGGTGGGGAAAATGGGGGCAAATGTGCCGAGAGGGGAGTGCGAGGGCGGAAAGGCCGGAGGAAGGATGCTGGAGGGGGAAATGTCCCGAGAGGAAGGATGCTGCAGGGGTTAAATTTAACAAAAAGTCGCACATGTTGACATTACAGAAATGTGCTTCAGCCGCGTAGGCAACAAGTCGAAGCCCGATACAATGGGGAAAACAAGCCGCAGGTTGTGTATGTGTGTATATACATATATATATATATATATATATTCCTACAAAATTTATAGCTTTAATTTTTTATTAGTATTATTAAAACATAGTAAAGTGTCGAAAAATACTGCACATCACCCCTTTGGGATCCCCATCTGGCTTACATAACCTCGCCAACTCCCCCTGACATACACACACACACACACACACACACACCCCCTTGTGTGTACTCTGGTTCTAGCAGTGTGCTGGGTGGAATTTTTTTGACTGACGGAGGACACCTGTGGGTTTTTCCAGTACTTCCTTTCCATATCTTCACCTATTTCACATGGCAAGATCAAATATTCTATGAACAAGGAGACGGAATCAATTCCAATTGATTGTTGGTTGAGAGGTGGGGGGGGGAGCTGTGCCCGACCCCACAACAAGTCTACAATATACTCACCAGAGGTCGACACGTCGTCACGAAGGAATTTAAAACTGTACACAGTGTCATTTATCGTCAGCGGGGGCCCCCAATCGTCCCGAACAAGGGTTCTTTTGGGGTGTTGAGGGTGAACGTTCCGCATTTGGCTGTCCCCTCGCGTGATGCTAGATTATCAAGGCATCCGAGCTGCAGTCTGTGTTACGAGGGTCATCATCTATGGAGTCATTTGTCTGTGTGTTTTGTTCTGGAATGCAGCTTCCTTTATCTTGCAACGTTGATAAAAAAAGGTGTATTTATTGGTTGATGTAAAGAAATGCATTTATTGAGTTGATTCAAAAAAAGTTCATCTCTTGAACTAATGTTAACTTCCTTCAACCACAAATGCTGCCTCTGCTCTACTCTCCTTTATTTGTTTTCAGTATAGGAAAAAAAATAAAGTTTTTTTTTTTTATCCCCAGTGATCGTGAGACAGTACGGAAACAAGTAGAAAAACAATTTACCTGTAACATACCTGTCACCGGTTTCCTGACTTAGTTTTTTTAAAGAACGCTTTCGGGAGCCGTCAGATATACATCATAACACAAAGATTTCAATCCCACAACGGGGGTTTGTTTTGGTCCTCATAATGTGGGAAGGAGGGTTCTAGTCCCCATAGGGGGGGATTTTAATCCCTATAACGTGGGCGATGTCAATTCCTGTAACGCGGGATTTCAACCTTTCCCCGCTACACAGTTGAAATGCAGGTTTTTTTAAGTTACTGTCAACCAGAGTGAATTTTGAAGATCACTTTTTGCATTAACCGGGAAGTGCTAAACCCGTAATCCCAGGGATGAGGGGGGGAACGTAACAGGTCTGACCAAAAATTTCTTACAAGCAGCAGAGGTCACGGCACCCCCCTTGATGGATGGGGGACATATCCCTGCTGCTAGTCTTTCCTTCACCCATCAACATGAAGGAGGTGGGGGACATGACTCCAGCACTGTTTAACCATTACTTCACCCATCAACATTTGCATATACGAATTAAAGTTTTAGACTGACAAATGGTGTTGCAGACACTTATAATAAAAAAAACTTTTATTAATACCGGTTTTCCCCTTTTTTGCAAAGCCCCCAGTGAGTAAAAGGTTTCAAAGCTCCCAGTGAGGAAAGGTTGCAAAGCTCCCAGTGAGGAAAGGTTGCAAAGCTCCCAGTGAGTGAAAGGTTTAAAAGCCCCAGTGAGTGAAAGGTTGAAAAGCTCCCAGTGAGTGAAAATTTGCAAAGCTCCCGGGAAAAAGGTTACAAAGCTCCCAGTGGGGAAAAGGTTTAAAGCTCCCAGTGAGGAAGGTTGAAAAGCCCCCAGTGAGTGAAAGGTTGCAAAGCCCCCAGTGAGTGAAAAGTTGCAAAGTCCCAGTGGGTGAAAGGTTAAAAAGCCTAGTGGGTGAAAGTTGAAGCATCTGGAGTTTATGGTCATATAGAAGTGTATTTGTTGGCTTAGGCAACAAACGCCAAGGTGAAATTTTTTGCAAAAAATTTCGCTCTTTTACCTTCATCAAGTCCGACTTTCATAAAAGCTCGAACCTGGCAAACGTATCCCAAAAAAACTGCTGCATCGTACGTCTTTACACCCACAACTGCGGGCATTTCTTCAATACAACCAATAGAACTGACATATTAAAAGTTCAATTCAATGCAATATTTACAATGACATTAAATCCCATCAGTGATGTAAGTTCATTCTTTTAAGTTAAATCGATCGTTCCAAAAACAAAAATAACTCCGCCCGAAAGAGAAAGTCGAGAGAACAGAGAATCACTACTAATATTTTAAAAAACATCCTCTTTTCTTCCCCCACCAATTTAGTAGAATTAGGGCAACAAAAAAAAAAGCGGATTTTTTTTTTTTTTTTTGTTTAAAATCCTCCGTCAATTTTGCAGAATAGAAATCAAAACCCGCACCAGCGTAAATCATTTCCCTCTGAGTTTTAAATTTTTCCCCCGATATTGTTGGGAAACCTCTCGTCAGCACTCGTCACCAGGTCATGCCCCCTAACCTCCCCCCATCTCTCTCTTTCCTTCATACTCCCCCCCCCCTTAACCTTTTTTTGGTTTCCCCTTTTCCCCCTTTCCCCTTTTTTCTCCTAACCCCCCTTTTTTCCTTATTTTCAGTTACCCTCCCCCCCCCTTCTCCACCCTTTTTCCCTGGGAGTCCCGAACCCCCGGCAACCTCCCCTCGCCCCCCCAGTATCCACTGGGGTGGAATATGGCTGACCGTGACCGCCACACGTCACATGTGTGCTGGCCTTCCGGGTGGCTCAGAGACCTGTCCGGCGAAGAAGATGTCAGGGTGGTAGACTGACAGCCAGAACTTCATTCTCCTCATGTATTCAAGCCACCAAAATCTTACGATTAATTTTACAATATCTTCACCAGGTGCAGGGTTAACCCCAAAAAAACCTCGGGTCCTATCCATGAAGTTATCGTAGCGGGAAAAAATTTGAAACTATAAATAGGATTAATTACGTTGGTAAAAAAAAAATTTTGTTCCATTAATAAAATAATTAACGTGCGAAAAATGTCACTTTCCATTATAATCGGAATTAAAAAAAAAAAAATGTATTCAAATTAATTTTCTTAAAAAAATAAATATAATTCCAGACTATAATGAAATATGAATTATTAATTACGGTAATTATTTTCGAGAATTTTTTTCCATGTACTTCAAAGAAATTCTGAGTAACAGGAGCTGATTAACAGTGTCTGATTAACAGTTACTGCCTAACAGTGTCTGATTAACAGTTACTGATTAACAGGTTATTAACGTTCTGATTAAAATTACTGATTAACAGTGTCTGATTAAAGATGATTCATTACTGATTAAATGTCTATTAACAGTTACGATTAACTGTCTGGTTAACAGTTTCTGATTAACAGTTACTACTTAACAGTGTCCGGTTAACAAAAATTAATCGTGTCGATCTACAGTGGTGATTAGGCGCTGATTAACTGATAAACTTAATTAAAAGACAGATTAACAGTGTTTAACGGTGACAGATTAACAGTGTCGCAAAAAAGTGGGGAAAAATCCTTTTACGCGTCAACGGGGAAAAATTGTGTCATCAAAGTTGAATAGAGTATTAAAAACCTTTAGAACTTCCATAACATGAAAAGAAATGCAAAACAACCACGGGGAGTTGAATGATATTAGGGCCTTCGTGTTTCATAACACATCAGGAGCTTGCAATGTTGCAGAAAAAAGGGAGGGGGTTCAAGTAAACAGGGGGCGCCCACAAGGGGCCTTCCGTGATTATTTGCTCGGACCCTCCTCATCTTTCCTGCACTTCAAACCCTGATGATCTGTTTATTGTAACACGAAAAGGGCCCGTATCTTCAACTTTCCCGAATGGAAAAATGTTTTCAAGTTTTTTTTGATGTGTTTAAGTAATGCAGGGAAAATGTAATATGAATATTAATATGAAGAAAAAAAAACCCGGGAAAATTTTTGGTGGAGTTAATAAATGTTAAGGGGTGTCTTGTGATGGGTGTCCCCGGGGCGATCGCTCGCACTCAGCTCACACTCTGAGGGCTGGAGTTCGAAACTCCTCCGGCGGCTGGAAAACAAGGATGCCAAAAATCCGCCTTTCCCCGTTCACCCATCAGTGTAAAATGAGTACCTGGGTGTTAGTCGACCGGTGTGGGTCCATCCTGGGACAAAACTGACCTTTTTGGGAAAGTTCAGCATAAGAAGCGGGTTTCTATACGTAGTAGTATGTCATTGATGTCAGCTAGGGGATACCTTGTACATTATACTTTTGTAAAAAAATATTATTATTATTTTTTATTAGATTATTATTATTATTGTTATACTTGTTCAGGGCAGGACTGAACACCACAATATTATATTATAGGGAAGGGTTTTGGCGGGCCCAAAACCCCGGGGGGGCACAAAGACCCGCGTCGGGAAAATTGTCCTGTTTCCGAGGAATCTAACCTAACCAACCTAAGACCCCAGCTGGACCGGGGGGGGACGGGGTTTGAGACGATACGGGGATACTGGAGTTTTCGCTTTTTGCCAGATCCTTCAGTTGTTGGCTTATGATCCATGTACGCTAAGGAAAAAAAAAGATAGGTAAAATTTTTCTGTGAATATAAATAGTATCTCTTAATGCTATATTACGGGTTTTCAACACAGTAGGTGACAGATAGTGAATTTCTGAGAGAGGGAAAAGGTAGACTGTGCTATGATGCATGAATGCGACAAGTATGATTGAATCGAGATATAGCACCGTTATAAAAAATATATGAGTGGAACAAACGCCAGGTAGAGGGGCATTGAGGCGAGAACTTTTCGAACTTTTAAAAATAAGCGGATGGTCCCGTTTAAGGGGGATGAGCTGGGCCTTCCTACATGGGAGTTGGCCCCCAGCAGTGCCCCCTATTCTTATGTTTAAATGTGCCCGTCCGTCGGGGGAGAATATATTAATATGTAAATGTGAGCCCGAGAACAGTAGCACTGCATGAGTAACAATAATTAACACTGCATGAGTAAAAAATTAACACTGCATGGTAACAATAATTACACTGATGAGTAGCAATAAGTAACACTGCATGAGTAAAATAAGTAACACTGCATGAGTAAAAAAAGTAGCACTGCATGAGTAATAAGAACACTATATAAAATAAAAAACTGCATGAGTAGTAAAGTAACACGCATAGAAAATAAAACACTGCATGAGTAACAATAAGTAACACTGCATGAGTAAAAAAAGTAACACTTCATGAGTAAAAAAAGTAACACTAAATTTAAAAAATGAGTAACAATGCCGAGTAATAATGAGGAGTAGAGGTAGGTGTCTAGGTAGTTAGGTTTTCCCCGCCGGTGAGTGTGTCAGGTAGTTAGGGTTTCCCCGCCAGGTGGGTGTCTAGGGATTAGGTTCCCAGCCAGGGAAAGAAAGGTATTTCTTGCGAGATCAGTTATTAATAAGCCATTTTCAAAGCTTTCACAATCCTTTTAAGTTCACTAACTTCATTATTCCACCTTTTTAACCATCATTCAAAGGGAAATTAAAAACTTTGGGTCAAAAGAATACATGAAAGAAAAAGAAAATAAGAAGTAAAGGGGGTTTGGAAATTATTTAACGGCATTTGTATTTACCCTTAATATAAAGCTAATTTCGATCACCCATCTCCGATAAAACAATTTTATTTTCATTTAAAGATTTCAATTTTTTTTTTTTTTTCAGATATTTTTTCCTCTTTGATTAATGCATTAACAGCCAAGGAGTCCAGAGTGTTCACACTTGTGATGTTGAGGTTAATGCTCAGTCGATGAACTCTTTGATGTACGTCATAAGACCTTCAAAGCCTCTAAGAATAATAGTTTACTGCTGAGTGTCTGTCGCTTTAATCAGCGATGAGATAACCTTTGATATATTGTCTTAATGTATTCATGTTTGTGTTTTGTCAATGTATTCTGTCTATTAATAAAGTTAACATGTAATATAAATATAGGGGTGGTAGGAGAAGAAAATATTCCAAGCCTTGAGTTTTCCCTGAGGTACGTTGTGTCTTCTCTGAGGATGAATACATTAAGGTTCTGGAGGTAGTACCTCCTATATATCTATATATATATATATATATATATATATATATATATATATATATATATATATATATATATATATATATATATCTCTCTCTACAAATCATGAGTGAGTGTAAAACGAACTGTATTTGTTTACATGATGGTAGGATTGCTGTATCTTTTCTGTCTCTAAACATGCAAGATTTCAGGTACGTCTTGCTACTTCTACTTACACTTAGGTCACACTACACCAAACATGTACACGTTTATGTATACACACTCATCTGAGTTTTCTTTGATTTTATCTTAATAGTTCTTGTTCTTATTGCTTTTCCCTTTCATATCCATGGGAAGTGGAATGAGAATCTTTCCCTCCGTAAGCCATGTTGTAAAAGTCAACTAAAATGCCGGGAACAATGGGCTGAAAGTAACCCCTTTCCTGTATAGATTTACTAAAAAGAAAAGGCGCTGGACAGGCCTTAAACTCTGTACCTGATCAGCGGGCTGTAGTTGTTTGTCGGTTAACTTGCAGCCAGCAGTAACAGCCTGGTTGATCGAACCCTGATCCACCACTTGAGGCCCCTGGTCTCAGACTGGGCCGCGGGGGCATTGACCCCGAGCCCTCTCCAGTATACTCTAGATATCTCCACCAAATGAATGCCTTCGCTGAACACATACCACACCCAGTTATGTGACGAATCCTTCGGATCAGCATTGGTTTGGCTTTCGTTGTCGGAGGCTGCTACTGATAAGCACAAGGCTTGGAGAAGATATAAAGGCATCCCGTTATCAATAACAGAAACCTGCACAGGCAAGCCTGTTGGTAAATGAAAAAAAGTCAGAAACTGGGCTATCTCTATATGGGAGGCTGACACAAAGAAAGCTGGCGTAAAAAGGTAAAGTGGGCTACAAAACCTGATGGTCGTTGCTCAAGAATGTAATTAATTCACCTGATGAAATTGTTCCACCTCTAAATCGGCAGATGGGATCATCTTTGTAGCCAGGAAAGCTGACCTCTGCCGAATACTTTGCTGGCAAAATGTAAGGCCCTGATCAGCATCTATCAGCACTACCTAACAATGTAAATGGCCTTCTCTGTGGAAAGAGACAAATGTAGTCCCTGTTGACAAAGATGAGCATGGCCGGAAGTCTGCAACTATAGACCAATGTCACTCGTGTCAATCACTGGCAAGATTCTTGTGACAATAATCTCACGGCAGCGTTTTTCGACTACCAATCTCTTATTTGTGACCGTCAAAATGGCTTCAGAAAAGTCACTCTGCTGCTGATCTACTTTTAAACCTCTCTTATACGTAGCACTAATCACTATGAATCCGAGTCAGCTGTGTAGTAACACTAAACATAGCTGATGCTTTTGACGAGAAGCAGCACCAGCGACTCTTGGTAGATCTCTACGAAGTAGTTCTCAATGGGACTGAGTCAACAAGACACTCTACTGCAACAAGTGTTCCACAGGAAAGTGTGCTTCAGCAATTATTATTGACTGTCTACGTCAATATTGCTCATCTCATTCCAAAATCCCATTGTATATGCAGACGACTGTACTCTGACATTACTTTTCGAAGAGAGGAAATACTAGCTACTCTAGAGATTACATCAGTCACCAGTTTACAGATATAACCTGGGAAAGCGATGGCGGAGTCTATTTGTTCTAAGAAAACACAAATGATGATGGTCTCTATGCATGATAATGTTGGAACAGTGCGAAGAATGAATGGGAGAGTAACATTACCCGGGAATGAAGTTGATATTCTTTGAGTAAATTTTACTCCAGACTGTCAAGACTGCTGTTAATCTTACAAACAAAGCTGCCAGGAAGCTCACAGAACTTTAGGATTTAGCATCTGCTCGACAGTAGATGCTGCAAGGTCTATACAAAGGCGCAAATATGCTCACACATTTAGTATACTCTACTTTCTTGGACTATGATCTTCATCTTTTGCGACTTCTTGATGGAAGAGAACAGAGCAAGGCGGACCCTGGACCCTGCCTGGACGTATCTGTCATTTCAGGAGGCCTTCAACACGGAGTGATGGGGATGACCATGGTAGCTTCCTCCGAGGACGAAGGAAACACCTACAAAACAAGACGAGCAACAAGCAAGAACTACACTCGCCCATAACATCCTTTATCCGAGATCATTTATTCCTAGGATGACTCAGGTCTAGAACATCAACGAAATAAAGACAGTTAACCTAATGAAATCGTTGTGCCAGATAGTTCAACACCACCCTGTGTAAGAGGAGAGAGAGAGAGAGAGAGAGAGAGAGAGAGAGAGAGAGAGGTGGTGAAGAAGAGGTAAGAGTGCCAGCAACCAATAAGCAGTCAGCAAGGCCCCAAGTTTTGGGAGAAGAAAAATCAAAATAAATTGGGTGGTTTGTACAGTCGGGAGCTCATCAATTTGGTAGTTTCTTCAATATAGTAGCGTAAAAATCCAACAAAATATCAGCAATTTTTAAGGTCAGGAAAAACATCAATAACCCGTCGGAACGACAGTTTGGGAAGAAGTATGAAACAACAATCAATCAACATCAGTCGAGGAAATTTGGAAGGTGGGATCTGCAGAACCACGCCAAAAAATATCATTTCAGTTTGGAAGGCATCTAGCTAGTCTAGCCAAAGATCAAGGCAGATGTTTTCATGATAAAATTATTTTTTTCCCTAGTAATCACAATATCCAAACCAATCAGAGAATCAAGATATTTACGTTTACATGTACATTTTACAGGGGATAATGTATAAAAATCAATTGCATTATCTGCATCACTTTTTCTTTTAAATTGAATCGACACGTTTATGTAACCTGGAGCTGAATAGTTTAGCAACAACACCGAAAATAAATTTTATGACACAAATACGACTCTCAAGTTTTCCCTAAAAAATACATACATTTCTTCTGACGAGAATTCTTTTCCTTATGTTTTCCGGGCAACGAGGATGCGACGTCCACTTCAGATTTTCAGACTCACGACTAAAGTATGACACCTTTTATAGTGTGTATGGTACTTTATTTCCAGGCTCCGAGGAAACATTCACCTGGTGTGAAACTGCATATGCATGCAAATCTTATATATCTGCCCATATATATATATATATATATATATATATATATATATATATATATATATATATATATATATATATATATATATTGAGAGAATGGAACAACGAATAGGCAATTTTGACACCCATGATGCCTTGTACCTTCTCACAAAATGCTTGAGTCTGCCCAGGTTGAATATTTCCCAAATGTCCCTTTATGATAACCCATACTGACGAATTGACAACCTGAGGCAACTTTATAAAAACTTAACCCACTTAAAGATGGAGAGGACCGTAACCCCGTGATTGGAGGCATTTTCCAAGTCTCCAGATTGCTCTCCTCTTTCCCCTGTCTTCTGCATTGCATCCAGAGGGCTTGTGCAGCAATTCTCCCTGAACATCTTAGGGACAGATTGGAATCCATGACCAAAAATTTGTCGAGGAGCCAATCTGGGATAATCTAACGGCTCTGAAACCATCCTGCTCCCCCAACAACTACAAACAGTCGCACTGGGATGCCCAATAGTAAGAATATAGCCTCAGCAATGCTTCAGAGGTGTCAGGGGGGGATAGGCCCACCTTCTGGCGGGGGAGCCCTCATGGGGGACTTTCTGTTAGCTGTTCCCAACTCCAGCCTTTTCACACCTCGACCCACAGACCATCCCTTGGTGTTCCCCCCGACTTGCCGCCCCTATTCTCCCCAACAAGGTGTTTTGTGGGAGTGAAGCAGCAGACCGATTCGGGTACCATGGTTTGTGTGTCGTAAATGGGGGAAAAATTGAAGACATGAAGAGGTTAATAACATTTTTCAAAAGGAGCCCAGCATAAGGGGCCACCCCCCCATGGGTCTGATGGCAGCCAAAAGCGTCCGATGGTATCACCCTTCGCTTTGGGCAGATGGCAAACAGATGGTGTGGGATACACATGTGCATCTACCTTAGCTGATACCTATCTCCAGTACACCAGGGAGGAAGGAGGGGCAGCTGCCACCTTTCAGGGAGTCCCAAAAGTCGAGAAAATACGGAGAACTTCCCATCATTATATGTTTGTTCCCATAGGCTCGGAGACCCTTGGCTCATGGGGAAAGAGTGCATTAAGTTCCTCAAGGAGCTGGCAAAGACTCAACAGGGTAACTAGGGATCCAGGGCAGTAGTTTTCTGTCCAGCGACTCAGCTGCTGTTCAGAGGGGTAATGCATGCTGTATTTTGAGCACCGCCCAGCTCTGAGGAGCTGGATGAGATTTTCGATTATAAACAGTGACAAACATGTAACAATATTTCTAGACATGTATCTCTCACATCTCATGTACTGTATATGCCATCTTTATATCAACAATGTATCTCTAATTTATATATATATATATATATATATATATATTATATATATATATATATATATATATATATATATTATAAATATATATATATATATATATTCTCCATGGAAGTGGAACAGAATTCTTCCTCCGTAAGCCATGCGTGTCGTAAGAGCGATTGAAATCCGGAACAAGGGGCTAGTAACCCCTTTCGTGTATACATTACTAGTTAAAAAGAAACTTTGTTTTTCTTTGAGCCACCCGCCTTGGTGGAAACGCCGATTTATTGAAATAGAAGATAAAAATATAAATTATATATATATAATTTATACACGGTTTATATATACATATATCCGATGTATTTATTTTATAACATATAAATTAATATATATAATATATATATATATATATATATAAATATATATATATATATTATATTTTGCCGAATAAGGTAAAACTGGTCAATTAGCAAGATCTATTTAAAATTTCTCTTATACAATATTCAAACAGTTCCAGGGTGAAAGTCCTGTAAGTTTCTTCCTCATGAAATAATGGATAAAGAACAATGCCAACGTGTTAAAAATACAAACGCTATGTGAACCCTGAGGATGGGGTCCCCAAACCCGTTCCCGAGGTGCTACCTCTCTATTCCCTGTACCCCCTATGGGAAGAAATTCCAAGGCTCTAGATATGAAAATGTCGTGTTAATGGGGGATT
>WNWK01017118.1:0-43148 GCA_009830355.1 Cherax destructor | reverse complement strand
TCTATCTCTATATTCCTCAATAAGTGCACAATCAAGCACATAGTGTTCAAGACAGTGACCATATGCCTGATCACATAATTTGCATTTAGTTTGATCATCATCTGTGTCTCCCAAACTGCCAGAAGTAGTACTTGTAGCCAAGCCTAAGCCTGGCCACTACAACATCAGTCAGTCTGTTCACATTGCAAGTTGCTCCACAAACATGCCCATCTGTGCTCGCATTATCATGATGGAAGTTTTCATGGTAAGGGAGAACCAACATATTTTTAGTTGAATAAGGTTGGTTGTCCCTTTTTGGATTGTACAAAGTATTTCTAGCTATTTTAAATGATTTATCAATTACGTTTCATGGGGATTTTAGATCATTCGCTATTTCATAAATTTGGGAGATTTCCTCATCTATGAACTTTGGACTACAAATACGTAAAACTTTCAAAAATACTGATGAGAAAACCGACAATTTAACTCTTTCCTGATGTGAAGAATAATAGTGCACATAGGAAGAGTTATTTGTAGGTTTTCTGTAAATTTTAATAAGTTTAATTATAGTAGGAACTGGCAATGGTAAATCATAATTAGCAAGTTCTTCAGATAAGAAACTTAGTAAATCATCAACTGGAACTTTTGTAAACAAGGAAGTAACATCAAAACTAACCATTTTGAAATCATTTAAGTCAGTCAAGGTGCTTAATTTATCCATTAAATCTAAGTTGTTTTTAACATTAAAATTAGAAATTTTAACAACGATTGGGCTTAAAACATCAACTGAACCTATTGAGCTAATAATTGGTCTAAGTGGATTACCTGATTTGTGCGTTTTTATTAATCCATATATATAGGATAAAGATAGATTAGTGGAAGTATTTTTTTAAGTAATTCATCTTTGCCTTTCAGTAATGTTTTATTGTTTTATTAAAATTGGTGTTAACAGTTTCTAAGGGATTCTTTCTAAGTTTAAAATAGGTTTCGGTATCATCTAGGAGATTATTCATTTTTTTCTTGGTTGTTTTAACATAGAGCTATATACCATCCCCTTACTAATATTAATTTCATCAGTGGATACCTGGAGTATACCTGGAGAGAGTTCCGGGGGTCAGCGCCCCCGCGGCCCAGTCTGTGACCAGGCCTCATGGTGGATCAGGGCCTGATCAACCAGGCTGTTACTGCTGGCCGCACACAGTCCAACGTACGAACCACAGCCTGGCTGGTCAGGTACCGACTTTAGGTGCCTGTCCAGTGCCTGCTTGAAGACAGCCAGGGGTCTATTCGTAATCCCTCTTATGTATTTTCTAAGTTACAAAAGGTTTTTGCAATTTCAACATTAAGTTTTTTGAAGTTGCAAAACTTAAACCGAAACCTAGAGCAGCAGATGTATTTTTATCTAATTATTTCATCTGATAAGTTAATTTACAAAATTGTTATTATCATGCTTTGTCCAATCACTGTTTTAATTAAAATGTTTAATTTTCTTTGTACATTGTTTTTGAGATCATTACAAATTCTTCTGAGTTTATTATAGCAATGATCCAACAAACTGTTTCCATTCTGATGGAATGGCCTGATTAAAGGAGTATTTTTTGTTTCTCAATATTTTGAATGCTTCTTTCTCCTGTATTTTAGAAATTTCAATATGTTTCTGAAGAATAATTCTCATAAAATCATCAAAAGGAAGATCTCTCATGTCAAGGAGTCTATTTGATAAAAGAGAATTGGGCAAAACTTGTTCATTCGAATAGTTTTTTAAAAAGTTAAGTCGAATTTTAATAAATGCAATAGTAATTTTGAAAGAAAACGATTACCAAGATAAAATGAATAATCTTCTAGATAATACTGAAACCTATTCTAAACTTAGAAAGAATCTCTTAGAAACTGTTAACAGCAATTTCAATAAAACAATAAAACATCTACTGAAAGGCAAAGATAAATTAATTAAAAAAAATACTTCCACTAATCCATCTTTACCTTATATGTATAGATTAATAAAAAAGCACAAACCAGGTAATCCAGTTTGACCAATTATTAGCTCTATAGGCTCAGTTTCTTATAAATTATCTAAATGACTTGTTGATATTTTGAGACCTATTGTTGAAAAATTTATAATTTTAATGTTAAAAACAACTTAGGTTTAGTGGATAAATTAAGCATCTTGACTGACTCAAATGATTTCAATATGGTTAGTTTTGATGTTACTTCTTGTTTACAAAAGTTCCAGTTGATGATTTACTAAGTTTCTTATCTGAAGAACTTGCTAATTATGATTTACCATTGCCAGTTTGTATCATTAAACATTTTAAACTTTGTATTGTTGATGCAAAATTTTTATTTAATGATGAGTTTTACACTCAGAAGTTTAGTTTGGCAATGGGAAATCCTCTTTCACCTGTTTTTAGCAATTTATACATGGATTTTTTTTAAACAAGATTGCTTAACACAATCCTTCCTAATATAGCTAAGTGGTTTAGATATGTTGATGATATTGTGTCTTATGCCTAAGAATGTAGACATAAACCATTTCCTTGTTAAATTAAATAGCTTAGCTTATTCTTTAAAATTTACTGTTGAGTTCGAAGTAAATAACTCATTGCCTTTCCTAGATGTTTTAATTATTAAGTGCAACAATGATTTTAATTTAAAATTTACAGCAAACTTACAAATAACTGTTTCTATGTTCACTATTATTCTTCATATCAAGATCAAGTTAAAGTGTAGGTTTTCTCATCAATGTTTTTGAGATCTTTACGTATTTGTAGTCCAGAGTTCATAGATGAAGAAATCTCCAAAAATTATGAAATAGCTAATAATCTAAAATACCCAAGAAACGTAATTGATAAATCATTTAAAATAGCTAGAAATACTTTGTACAATCAAAAAAGGGACAACCAACCTTATTCAACTAAAAATATGTTGGTTCTCCCTTACCATGAAAACTTGGTTGATATGCCTTCCCTTCTTAAGACTTTTAATATCAAAGTTTTATTTAAAAATCTTGATACAGTAAAAAAAACTTTTGATAAAAAACTCCCCCCAAAATGCTGACGGATGTGTCTATAAAATTCATTGTAAAATATGCGATAAAGTTTATTATGGTCAAACTGGTAAAAGTCTTGAACTAAGATTAAAACAACATAAATATAGCATTAGAACTGGACAAGATTCGAATGCTCTATTTATTCATGTGAAAGATTTTAACCAACTAATTGATTTTCAACTGGCTGAGAAAGTTGTATCAAGCAAGTCCATGGTTGACAGGAATATAATAGAATCATCATTTCATAAAAAGCAGTTTTGAAAATAATATGAATATTTCTTTTGGTTTAAATAAATTGGATTCATTTATAATTAAATCTCTATCAGACCCTCAAAGATTATTTGATAAGGCTGGTTCCTCCTTATAAAAATAAAAAGATAGAAAAATCAATAACAGCTTAATAAGATAAACAATTTTATAAATAAGTAAGATAAGTAAAGAATATAAAACAATTAAACATGAAATTAATCCTATATTTATATACATATATATATATATATATATATATATATATATATATATATATATATATATATATATATATATATATATATATATATATATATATATATATATATATATATATATATATATATATATGAAGAAACACTATGAAAATAGAAGATTCCAGCGCTTCGTGAAAGCGCTTGGAATTCTTCTATTTTTCATAGTGGTTTTCTTGCATATTTTGATATCACCTGTTTACTGTGATTTTTGCATATATATATATATATATATATATATATATATATATATATATATATATATATATATATATATATATATATATATATATATATATATATATATATATATATAAGATACCCAAGTAGTTAGACTGTTGGGTTTAGTCCTGACTCTTTCTCTTCTACTTCAGCTCTTCCTCTCACCGGCTATTCTTCTTCTGTCCCCACTTCCCCCTCGCCCCTAGTGGGTCCTTACCTGAGAGTCTGAACTAACTATATACACATGTATATATATATAGCCGCCCCCATACTCACCGGTCGATCACCATGCCCAGCCCTTCTAGGGCAGGGTAGGTGCCGAGGCTGGAGCTTGCTACCATCTGCGGCTCGCAAGCCTGCCCTTCCCGTCATCCTCCTTGGGGCGGGGAAGATGGCAGACCAGAGAGGCCTAGCATCTATCTACCTACCTGCCTCGTGCTGGTGGGGAATGTGGCTAGGCCTGGGGCCAGTTGGTCCCGCCGCTGAGGGGTACCCCCACCCATGGGAGGTCTCTGATACTCCCACGACAGCCTGGCGAATCAACACCTCCTCCTTCTCCATACTCATCGAACATAGGTGTATTTACGGCAGGGCGACGGCTGATCAACATAACGAAAAAAATATATTTCATTGTGTTTGTTTATCATTAAATTAATGTTAACGTATCTAAAATATATTTAGTTGGGTTAGGCTAAATTAAATTGCGCTTGTTTTAATAAGGTTAGGTAGGTTTTCAAAGTTTCTCTTGGTACAAAATTAAAAATTCTTACATTAACATAAATGAAAAAAATATATCTTTAAACGTATATGAGAAAATTTTAGAAAGGACTTAATTTTAGATGAGTTCTTGCTAATTGACCAGTTTTACCTAATCGGACAATAATATATATATATATATATATATATATATATATATATATATATATATATATATATATATATATATATATGATAATAATAATAATATCTTTATTTACTACAAGTACATGTATATGGAATACAGGCCTAGATGACATCAATGACATAGGAAGCCCATTGTTATTCAGAGCGTTTTGGGCAAATTAGGTCATTGTCCCCAGGATGCGACCCACATCAGTCGACTAACTCCCAGGTACTCATTTTACTGATGGGTGAACATAGAAATCTGGTGTAAAGAAACACGTCCAATGTTTCTACCCACGCTGGGAATCGAACACAAACCCTCACCGTGTGAAGCGAAAGCTTTAGCCACCAGGGCAAATATATATACATACATTATCAAGAGGAGCCCCACAACAGCCGGATGCCCAGCAGTAAGGGAGCCACCTCAACTATGCAGATCTGATGGTAACCAAAAGCGTCCAGATGGTATCACCCTTCAAGCCTGGACAGACGACAAGCAGGTGGTGTGGCACTACACATGTGCATCTACCTTGGCTGCTACCTATCTCCAATACACCAGGGAGGAAGGAGGGGCAGCTGCCACCTTCAGGGAGTCCCAAAAGTTGAGAAAATATGGAGAACTTGCCCATCATTATATGTTTGTTCCCATAGGCTCAGAGACCCTTGGCTCATAGAAAAAATAGTGCATGTAAGTTCCTCAAGGAGCTAGGCAAAAGACTTAACAGGGTAACTAGGGATCCCAGGGCAGCTAGTTTTCTGTTCCAGCGATAATGCGCTGCTGTTCAGAGGGGTAATGCATGCTGTATTTTGGGCACGTGCCCCAGCTCTGAGGAGCTGGATGAGATTTTCACATTATAATCAGTGACATGTATCTCTCACACCTAATGAACATATATATATATATGTTCATATATATATATATATATTCCACTTCCCCTACCACACCATTTTTTGCATGTCTATAAACTTTATTTCAAGACAAAATACATTGACAAAATACATTGACAGGAATACAATAGGGAGTAAAACAACATAGATAACAACTCAGAGCTACATGTCAAATACTTCGTCCAGCTCCCCGGCAGTGGGCCACGTGCCCAGAATGCTGCAGGCATTTTCCCTCTGGATCGCAACACTGAGTCTCTTAAAGAGGAAGCTGGTCGCCCTGTGGTCCTTGGTTTCTATGACGAGTTTTTCACCCAGCTCTTTGAGAAACTTTAGAGCACACTTGCCCCATGCTCCAAGGGTCTCCGACCCTATTGGGATGAAGTTATAGCAAGGGGGAAGGCCTTCATATTTGCGACTCTTCTGGGTCTCCCTGTGGCTGGCAGCTCCACCCCCTTCAGCTATGGAGTATGGCAAGTAGGTGTCTACCCTTGTGGCAGCACAGGTGTAATCCCAAGCAATCTGCTTACCATCCTTCCAGGGTAGCATAGTGGCTCCATCCGAACACTTTTGACTTCCATCAGACCTTTGCACTTGGGGTTCCCGTTGAGCTGGGCAACGGGCTGTGGCGAGGTTTCTCTTTATGATGTCATTGACCTCCTCATGTCTAGCATCCTTCCCTTCTGATGTGTGACACACGAGACCATGAAGTCCAAATTGATCAGCCGTCGCCCTGCCGCAAATACACCTATGTTCGGTGAGTATGGAGGAGGAGGAGGTGTTGATTCACCAGGAATTCTCCCAGCCCGGGTCTTTACCAGATGGCGACCCGGCTCCGGCTCCCTGTCGTGGGAGTATCAGAGACCTATGTCTCCCATGGGTGGGGGTACCCCTCAGCAGCGGGACCAACTGGCCACAGGCCTAGCCACATTCCCCACCAGCACGAGGCAGGTAGGTAGATAGATGCTAGGCCTCTCTGGTCTGCCACCTTCCCCGCCCCAAGGAGGCTGACGGGAAGGGCAGGCTTGCGAGCCGCAGATGGTAGCAAGCTCCAGCCTCGGCACCTACCCTGCCCTAGAAGGGCTGGGCATGGTGATCGACCGGTGAGTATGGGGGCGGCTCTATATATATATATATATATATATATATATATATATATATATATATATATATATATATATATATATATATATATATATATATATATATATATATATATATATATATATATATATATATATATATATATATATATATATATATATATGTATATATATATATATATATATATGTATATTTTATATATATATATATATATATATATATATATATATATATATATATATATATATATATATATATATATAAGCGCCCCATACTATATATATATATATATATATATATATATATATATATATATATATATATTATAGTATGGGGCGGCTTATATATATATATATATATATATAGTATGGGGGCGCTATAAAGTAGAAGTGATGCAAGGAGGGAAGAGTATATGGAGAGAAAAGAGAGGTTAAAGAGTGGTGAAGCAATGTAAAAGAGAGCAGATGAGAGAGTGGGTGAGATGTTATCAGCAAATTTTGTTGAAAATAAGAAAAGTTTTGGAATGAGATTAATAAGTTGAGGAAGCCTAGAGAACAAATGGATTTGACAGTTAAAAATAGGAGAGGAGAGTTATTAAATGGAGAGTTAGAGTATCGGGAAGATGGAGAGAATATTTTGAGGATTTGTTAAATGTTGATGAAGACAGGGAAGCTGTGATTTCGTGTGTAGGACAAGGAGGAATAACATCTTGTAGGAGTGTGGAAGAGCCAGTTGTGGGTGTAGGGAAGTTCGTGAGGCAGTGGGTAGAATGAAAGGGGGTAAGGCAGCTGGGATTGATGGGATAAAGATAGAAATGTTAAAAGCAGGTGGGGATATAATTTTGGAGTGGTTGGTGCTATTATTTAATAAATGTATGGAAGAGGGTAAGGTACCTAGGGATTGGCAGAGAGCGTGTATTGTTCCTTTGTATAAAGGCAAAGGTGACAAAAGAGAGTGCAAAAATTATAGGGGAATAAGTCTGTTGAGTGTACCTGGTAAAGTGTATGGTAGAGTTATTATTGAAAGAATTAAGAGTAAAACAGAAAGCAGGATAGCAGATGAACAAGGGGCTTTAGGAAAGGTAGGGGTGTGTAGACCAAGTGTTTACAGTGAAACATATAGGTGAACAGTATTTGGATAAGGGTAAAGATGTTTTGTGGCATTTATGGATTTGGAAAAGGCGTATGATAGGGTAGATAGGGGGCAATGTGGCAGATGTTGCAGGTGTATGGAATAGGAGGAAGGTTACTGAAAGCAGTGAAGAGTTTTATGAGGATAGTGAGGCTCAGATTAGAGTGTGTAGGAGGGAAGGGGACTATTTCCCAGTAAAAGTGGGCCTTAGACAAGGATGTGTGATGTCACCGTGGTTGTTCAATATATTTATAGATGGGGTTGTAAGAGAAGTGAATGCGAGGGTCTTGGCAAGAGGTGTTGGGCTAAAAGATAAAGAAGCAAATACAAAGTGGGAGTTGTCACAGTTGCTTTTGCTGATGACACTGTCTTTGGGAGATTCTGAAGAGAAGCTGCAGAGGTTGGTGGATGAATTTGGTAGGGTGTGTAAAGAAGAAAATTGAAAGTGAATATAGGAAAGAGTAAGGTGATGAGGATAACAAAAGAATAGGTGACGAAAGATTGGATATCAGATTGGAGGGAGAGTATGGAGGAGGTGAATGTATTCAGATATTTGGGAGTGGACATGTCGGCGGATGGGTCTATGAAGGATGAGGTGAATCATAGAATTGATGAGGGAAAAGGGTGAGTGGAGCACTTCGAGTCTGTGGAGACAAGAACCTTGTCCATGGAAGTAAAGAGGGAATGTATGAGAGTATAGTTATACCAACGCTCTTATATGGGTGTGAAGCATGGGTGATGAATGTTGCAACGAGGAGAAGGCTGGAGGCAGTGGAGATGTCATGTCTGAGGTCAATGGTGGTGTGAATATAATGCAGAGAATTCGGAGTTTGGAATAGGAGGAGGTGGATTACCAAACGATTGTCCAGAGAGCTGAGGAGGTTGTGAGGTGGTTTGGACATGTAGAGAGAATGGACGAGACAGAGTGACTTCGAGTGTATAAACTGTAGTGGAGGAAGGCGGGGTAGGGTCGGCCAGGAAGGGTTTGGGAGGGAGGGTAAGGAATTTTGGAGGGCTTGGATTCAGCAAGGTGTGAGCGATTTGATAGGAGTGAATGGAGGCATTGGTTTTAATCTTGACGTGCTGTTGGAGTGTGAGCAGCAACATTTATGAAGGGATTCAGGAAAGGCAGGCGACTTGAGTTCTGAGATGGGAAGTCAGTGCGCACCTGAAGGAGGGTGTAATGTGAGTTTTATAACTGTAGTGTAAGCACTTCTGGCAAGACAGTGATGGAGTGATGATGAAAGTTTTTCTTGACCACCCTGCGGTGGAATCGGCCGATGTGTTAAAAAAAAAAAATATATATATATATATATATATATATATATATATATATATAGCCGCCCATAATATATATATATATATATATATATATATATATATATATATATATATATATATATTTTTTTTTTTTTTTATTAATACATCGGCCGATTCCCCAAGGCAGGGTGGCCCGAAAAAGAAAACTTTCATCATCATTCACTCCATCACTGTCTTGCCAGAAGAGTGCTTTACCTACAGTTATAAACTGCAACATTAACACTTCCCTTCAGAGTGCCGGACGTACTTCCATCTCCAGAACTCAAGTCCGGCCTGCCGGTTTCCTGAATCCCTTCATAAATGTTACTTTGCTCACACTCCAACAGCACGTCAAGTATTAAAACCATATGCCTCCATTCACTCCTATCAAATACGCCACACATGCTTGCGGGAAGTCCAGCCTCACACAAAACTTCCTTTACCCTCCTCCAACCTTCCTAGGCCGACCCCTACCCCGCCTTCCTCCACTACAGATTTATACACTCTCGAAGTCACTCTGTCTCGTTCCATTCTCTCTACATGTCCAAACCACCTCAACAACCCCTCTCAGCTCTCTGGACAATCGTTTTGGTAATCCCGCACCTCCTCCTAATTTCCAAACTCCGAATTCTCTGCATTATATTCACACCACACATTGACCTCAGACATGACATCTCCACTGCCTCAAGCCTTCTCCTCGTTGCAACATTCATCACCCATGCTTCACACCCATATAAGAGCGTTGGTATAACTATACTCTCATACATTCCCTCTTTACTTCCATGGACAAGGTTCTTTGTCTCCACAGACTCCGAAGTGCTCCACTCACCCTTTTCCCCTCATCAATTCTATGATTCACCTCATCCTTCATAGACCCATCCGCCGACATGTCCACTCCCAAATATCTGAATACATTCACCTCCTCCATACTCTCTCCTCCAATCTGATATCCAATCTTTCGTCACCTATTCTTTTGTTATCCTCATCACCTTACTCTTTCCTATATTCACTTTCAATTTTCTTCTTTTACACACCCTACCAAATTCATCCACCAACCTCTGCAGCTTCTCTTCAGAATCTCCCAAAAGCACAGTGTCATCAGCAAAAAGCAACTGTGACAACTCCCACTTTGTATTTGCTTCTTTATCTTTTAGACCAACACCTTTTGCCAAGACCCTTGCATTCACTTCTCTTACAACCCCATCTATAAATATATTGAACAACCACGGTGACATCACACATCCTTGTCTAAGGCCCACTTTTACTGGGAAATAGTCCCCCTTTCCCCCCTACACACTCTAACCTGAGCCTCACTATCCTCATAAAAACTCTTCACTGCTTTCAGTAACCTTCCTCCTATTCCATACACCTGCAACATCTGCCACATTGCCCCCTATCTACCCTATCATACGCCTTTTCCAAATCCATAAATGCCACAAAAACATCTTTACCCTTATCCAAATACTGTTCACCTATATGTTTCACTGTAAACACTTGGTCTACACACCCCTACCTTTCCTAAAGCCCCCTTGTTCATCTGCTATCCTGCTTTCTGTCTTACTCTTAATTCTTTCAATAATAACTCTACCATACACTTTACCAGGTACACTCAACAGACTTATTCCCCCATAATTTTTGCACTCTCTTTGTCCCCTTTGCCTTTATACAAAGGAACAATACACGCTCTGCCAATCCCTAGGTACCTTACCCTCTTCCATACATTTATTAAATAATAGCACCAACCACTCCAAAATTACATCCCCACCTGCTTTTAACATTTCTATCTTTATCCCATCAATCCCAGCTGCCTTACCCTTTCATTCTACCCACTGCTTCACGAACTTCCCCTACACCCACAACTGGCTCTTCCACACTCCTACAAGATGTTATTCCTCCTTGCCCTACACACGAAATCACAGCTTCCCTGTCTTCATCAACATTTAACAAATCCTCAAAATATTCTCTCCATCTTCCTGATACCTCTAACTCTCCATTTAATAACTCTCCTCTCCTATTTTTAACTGTCAAATCCATTTGTTCTCTAGGCTTCCTCAACTTATTAATCTCATTCCAAAACTTTTTCTTATTTTCAACAAAATTTGCTGATAACATCTCACCCACTCTCTCATCTGCTCTCTTTTACATTGCTTCACCACTCTTTTAACCTCTCTTTTTCTCTCCATATACTCTTCCCTCCTTGCATCACTTCTACTTTGTAAAAAACCCCTCATATGCTAACTTTTCTTCCTTACTACTCTCTTACATCATCATTCCACCAATCGCTCCTCTTCCCTCCCGCACCCACTCGCCTGTAACCACAAACTTCTGCTGAACACTCTAACACTACATTTTTAAATCTACCCCATACATTTTCGACCCCATTTCCTACACTCTCACTAGCCCATCTATCCTCCAATAGTTGTTTATATCTTACCCTAACTGCCTCCTCTTTTAGTTTATAAACCTTCACCTCTCTTTACTTACTGATTCTATTTTCCTTGTATCCCATCTACCTTTTACTCCCACTGTAGCTATAACTAAAAAGTGATCTGATATATCTGTAGCCCTCTATAAACATGTACATCCTGAAGTCTACTCAACAGTCTTTTATCTACCAATACATAGTCTAACAAACTACTGTCATTACGCCCTACATCATATCTTGTATACTTATTTATCCTCTTTTTCTTAAAATATGTATTACCTATAACTAAACCCTTTCTATACAAAGTTCAATCAAAGGGCTCCCATTATCATTTACACCTGGCACCCCAAACTTACCTACTACACCCTCTCTGCATGTTTCTCCCACTTTAGCATTTAGGTCCCCTACCACAATTACTCTCTCATTTGGTTCAAAAGTTCCTATACATTCGCTTAACATCTCCCAAAATCTCTCTCTCTCCTCTACACTCCTCTCTTCTCCAGGTGCATACACGCTTATTATGACCCACTTTTCGCATCCGACCCTTATTTTAATCCACATAATCCTTGAATTTACACATTTATATTCCCTCTTTTCCTTCCATAACTGATCCTTCAACATTATTGCTACCCTTCCTTAGCTCTAACTCTCTCAGATACTCCCGACTTAATCCCATTTATTTCTCCCCACTGAAACTCGCCTACCCCCTTCAGCTTTGTTTCGCTTAGGGCCAGGACATCCAACTTCTTTTCATTCATAACATCGGCAATCATCTCTTTCTTATCATCCGCACTACATCCACGCACATTCAGACAACCCAATTTTATAAAGTTTTTCTTCTTCTCGTTTTTAGTAGATTTGTACAGGAGAAGGGGTTACTAGCCCATTGCTCCCGGCATCTTAGTCGCCTCATACGACACGCATGGCTTACGGAGGAAAGATTCTTTTCCACTTCCCCATGGACAATAGAGAAAATAAAAAGAACAAGAGCTATTAAGAAAAAGAAGAAAAACCTAGATGTGTGTATGTATATATATGCATGTGTATGCCAGTGTAGTGTGACCTAAAGTGTAAGTAGAAGTAGCTAGATATACCTGTTTTCCAGCGTGTTTATGAGACAGAAAAAAGACACCAGCAATCCTACCATCATGTAAAACAGTTTCAGGTTTCTGTTTCACAGTCACCTGGCAGGACGGTAGTACCTCCCTGGGTGGTTGCTGTCTACCAACCTACTACCATATATATATATATATATATAGCCGCCCCCATACTATATATATATATATATATATAGTGTATAAATATAGGATTAATTTCATGTTTAATTGTTTTATATTCTTTATTTATTTTACTTATTTATAAAATTGTTTATCTTATTAAGCTGTTATTGATTTTTCTATCTTTTTATTTTCATAAGGAGGAACCAGACTTATCAAATAATCTTTGAGGGTCTGATAGAGATGCATGAACCTTCACGACCACTCATCACGTTATGTCATTCTATAGTATCTATCATGTTTCTATGTCATTTACATATTGTTTTATATCATATTAGATCAATTATGATAGCTAAATAAGTCATAGTGTTGATATTAAAGTAATAATGAAGCAAATTCCCCTGCATCACCAGACTCGGGAATTCCTGCTGACGTAAGCAAATGTTTCCAGACGGTTCCTGATTGGCTCTCAGACTCCGCATTATCTCCGCCCACTCTGTTATGATGCCAAATCGTCAATTATTATGTTAGAAGAACAAGTTTAATTAAAAAATCGGAAAAAAAAATATTACTGCATGTAAGCAGGCATGCTAGGAGCCGCGGCAAGTTTCCAAAGTGTTAAGCTATTTTTCTATATGATTAACTCATTTTCCATCATTTTTCGATTTTTCACTCGCGTCACACACGTGACTTCCCCCTTCCCCTTCCCTAAAGTTTAAGAATATGGTTCCTCCATTCATAAAAAATCTCCTCACCATACTTAAGTAACGATGTGGCAATTAACTTCGTTCACTATTGCAATAGATGCTGGTATTTCCGCCACCTGGTAATCAGTCTTTATCATGATATCAATTTATTTCTTATGTTCACTCAGTGTCACCATATCTTCTCACACAGTTGTAGCAACGTCTTCAACTACGCACTTCCACACCTCATCTACACCTCATACCAGGTAAGACTGACTTCAAAAACACCTAAAAACTTATTCCAAATCCTTGTGAAACATTTATCGAAATCACTCTGCCTCTTTATTAAATAATCTTCTGAAACTTACTCATAAAACATCCGCTAAACATCTTCTAAATTTCCTAAACTCTTTCTTCAATTTTTTTTTTTAGGTATCCCCACAGAGGGTTCTTATAAAAAGAGTCCTGATTTTTTTAGCTATTTTTTCATTCGTTGAACTCGTCGTTTTATTTCCTCGTTCTTTAAGAACGCCTCGTCCAGCCGCCTTCACATTTTCAACACTTGTATACGGTAAAGAGGACCAAATTCGTGGAACAATTGGCATGTCTTCACATTCCCTATAACCGCAGCTGGTGAACCCATTTCCAGCATCCTGGAAAGGCTCGACTAACTTTCAGAATCCTCGGTCGTGTACCTTAGGAAACGTTCAAAAAATGTGCCAAAAATACGGTAACTGCGAATGATAAAATTCGTACAAGTGTGAGGAAATTTGATGACTTTGTGTAAAATATGAAATTTTTATTACCGTTAAATCAGGTTAAGTGAATTTCAGTTTACCTCTTGTACACGACTTCAGTGTTCAGTTTACCTCTTCTAGACAGCTTCAGTGTTCAGTTTACCTCTTCTAGACGGCTTCAGTGTTCAGTTTACCTCTTCTAGACGGCTTCAGTGTTCAGTTTACCTCTTCTAGACGGCTTCAGTGTTCAGTTTACCTCTTCTAGACGGCTTCAGTGTTCAGTTTACCTCTTCTATACGACTTCAGTGTTCAGTTTACCTCTTCTAGACGGCTTCAGTGTTCAGTTTACCTCTTCTACACGGCTTCAGTGTTCAGTTTACCTCTTCTACACGGCTTCAGTGTTCAATTTACCTCTTCTACACGGCTTCAGTGTTCAGTTTACCTCTTCTACACGGCTTCAGTGTTCAGTTTACCTCTTCTACACGGCTTCAGTGTTCAGTTTACCTCTTCTACACGGCTTCAGTGTTCAGTTTACCTCTTCTACACGGCTTCAGTGTTCAGTTTACCTCTTCTACACGGCTTCAGTGTTCAGTTTACCTCTTCTACACGGCTTCAGTGTTCAGTTTACCTCTTCTACACGGCTTCAGTGTTCAGTTTACCTCTTCTACACGGCTTCAGGATAATACTTGTTAAGTTTCATTTGCGTGCAGAAATATTGAACAATAATAGTAAAAAAAATAGACTCGTTGGAATGGGTGACATAACTGCAAAATGACTCCTCTGATCGGCTTGAAACTGTCACGAATGGTGTGGCTTACTGAACATAAGGCTCACGCTGCCATTGGCTGCCGTAAATCATAATTTGTATATATTTTATTGGATAAAAAGTTTGGTTCAATTTCTGTTCAATAAATAAAAAATGTCTCATGTAATTGGTTTCGAAATATTATTTCTGATGCATTTTTATAATACATTGTTAACCCATAAGTTTAGTCTGAATAAACCCATAAGTTTAATCGGAATAAACCCATAAGTTTAGTCTGAATAAACCCATAAGTTTAGTCGGAATAAACCCATAAGTTTAGTCTGAATAAACCCATAATCTTAGTCTGAATAAACCCATAAGTTTAGTCGGAATAAACCCATAAGTTTGAATAAACCCATAAGTTTAGTCGGAATAAACCCATAAGCTTAGTCTGAATAAACCCATAAGTTTAGTCTGAATAAACCCATAAGTTTAGTCTGAATAAACCCATAAGTTTAGTCTGAATAAACCCATAAGTTTAGTCGGAATAAACCCATAAGTTTAGTCTGAATAGATCCAAACTTGAAACTTTACTGATAGAGTTAAAAATCTTGGAATCAGATCAATTACTGTAGGCTGCTTTTTCCGATTGGCTTCAAACTTTTATTATTGGTGGACTTTTCTATATGACAACTTGTCACTCACTTTGAGCTGTGTGAATATCGATTTTCTAATTTTGGTAAGCAAATTGTTTCCCATATAATAACTAATGAATGCCTCTTCTGATAAGCTTCAAACCCTAAACGGCAGTATATCTTAATAAGGATTTTTGCATTAACATTAACCTGAAGGATTGATTAATTGTCAATATTTTTTTTGCCAGTTTTATCAAATTAGGTTTTTCAAAAATGAAAATAAAAAATATTTTCCTTTCAAGGTTGTAATAATGTTAATGTAATAATGTTAATGTAATAATGTTAATGTAATAATGTTAATGTAATAATGTTATTGTAATAATGTTAATGTAATAATGTTAATGTAATAATGTTAATGTAATAATGTTATTGTAATAATGTTAATGTAATAATGTTATTGTAATAATGTTAATGTAATAATGTTAATGTAATAATGTTAATGTAATAATGTTAATGTAATAATATTATTGTAATAATGTTAATGTAATAATGTTAATGGGGATGTTCAGGTGAAAATTAAATAAAAAATCCGCGGATTTTCAGCAAAATTTTCGTTTACTTCATCACAAATTTTCGCTTAATACTCGAGACCGCCTTATTGGGACACCTAACTAGGCAAGATTCGAGGGACTATTTCCATGCGTGGGTGCCCGGTGTACAATGCGTGGGTGCCCGGTGTACAATGTGTGGGTGCCCGGTGTACAATGTGTGGGTGCCCGGTGTACAATGTGTGGGTGCCCGGTGTACAATGCGTGGGTGCCCGGTGTACAATGTGTGGGTGCCCGGTGTACAATGTGTGGGTGCCCAGTGTACAATGTGTGGGTGCCCGGTGTACAATGTGTGGGTGCCCGGTGTACAATGTGTGGGTGCCCGGTGTACAATGCGTGGGTGCCCGGTGTACAATGTGTGGGTGCCCGGTGTACAATGTGTGGGTGCCCGGTGTACAATGTGTGGGTGCCCGGTGTACAATGTGGGTGCCCGGTGTACAATGCGTGGGTGCCCGGTGTACAATGCGTGGGTGCCCGGTGTACAATGTGTGGGTGCCCGGTGTACAATGTGTGGGTGCCCGGTGTACAATGCGTGGGTGCCCGGTGTACAATGCGTGGGTGCCCGGTGTACAAGTGTGGGTGCCCGGTGTACAAGTGTGGGTGCCCGGTGTACAATGCGTGGGTGCCCGGTGTACAATGCGTGGGTGCCCGGTGTACAATGTGTGGGTGCCCGGTGTACAATGTGTGGGTGCCCGGTGTACAATGCGTGGGTGCCCGGTGTACATTGCGTGGGTTCCCGGTGTACAATGCGTGGGTGCCTGGTGTACAATGCGTAGGTGCCTGGTGTACAATGCGTGGGTGCCCGGTGTACAATGCGTGGGTGCCCGGTGTACAATGCGTGGGTGCCCGGTGTACAATGTGTGGGTGCCTGGTGTACAATGCGTGGGTGCCCGGTGTACAATGCGTGGGTGCCTGGTGTACAATGCGTGGGTGCCCGGTGTACAATGCGTGGGTGCCCGGTGTACAATGCGTGGGTGCCCGGTGTACAATGTGTGGGTGCCTGGTGTACAATGCGTGGGTGCCCGGTGTACAGTGCGTGGGTGACCGGTGTACAATGCGTGGGTGCCCGGTGTACAATGTGTGGGTGCCTGGTGTACAATGTGTGGGTGCCCGGTGTACAATGCGTGGGTGCCCGGTGTACAGTGCGTGGGTGCCCGGTGTACAATGCGTGGGTGCCTGGTGTACAATGCGGGGTGCCCGGTGTACAATGCGTGGGTGCCCGGTGTACAATACGTAGGTGCCCGGTGTACAATGCGTGGGTGCCCGGTGTACAATACGTGGGTGCCCGGTGTACAATGCGTGGGTGCCCGGTGTACAATGCGTGGGTGCCCGGTGTACAATGCGTGGGTGCCCGGTGTACAATGCGTGGGTGCCCGGTGTACAATACGTGGGTGCCCGGTGTACAATGCGTGGGTGCCCGGTGTACAATGCGTGGGTGCCCGGTGTACAATGCGTGTGTGCCCGGTGTACAATGTGTGGGTGCCTGGTGTACAATGCGTGGGTGCCTGGTGCACAATGCGTGGGTGCCTGGTGTACAATGCGTGGGTGCCCGGTGTACAATGAGTGGGTGTCTGGTGTACAATGCGTGGGTGTGGGTGCCCGGTGTACAATGCGTGGGTGCCCGGTGTACAATGCGTGGGTGCCTGGTGTACAATGCGTGGGTGCCCGGTATACAATGCGCGGGTGCCTGGTGTACAATGCGTGGGTCCCTGGTGTACAATGCGTGGGTGCCAGGTGTACAATGTGTGGGTGCCTGGTGTACAATGCGTGGGTGCCTGGTGTACAATGCGTGGGTGCCTGGTGTACAATGCGTGGGTGCCTGGTGTACAATGCGTGGGTGCCTGGTGTACAATGTGTGGGTGCTCGTTATACAATGTGTGGGTGCCCGGTGTACAATGTGTGGGTGCCTGGTGCACAATGCGTGGGTGCCTGGTGTACAATGCGTGGGTGCCTGGTGTACAATGCGTGGGTGCCCGGTTTACAATGTGTGGGTGCCCGGTGTACAATGAGTGAGTGCCTGGTGTACAATAAGTGAGCCTGGTGTACAATGTGTGGGTGCCTGGTATACAATGTGTGGGTGCCCGGTGTACAATGTGTGGGTGCCTGTTGTACAATGTGTGGGTGCCCGGTGTACAATTTGAGTGTGCCTCGTGTACAATGTGTGGGTGCCTGGTGTACAATGTGTGGGTGCCTCGTGTACAATGTGTGGGTGCCTGGTGTACAATGTGTGGGTGCCCAGTGTACAATTTGTGTGTGCCTCGTGTACAATGTGTGGGTGTTTGGCGTGCAATGAGAGGGTGCCAGGTGTACAATGCGTGAATGCCTGGTGTACAAAGCATGGGTGCCTGGTGTACAATGTGTGGGTGCCCGGTGTACAATTTGAGTGTGCCTCGTGTACAATGTGTGGGTGCCCGGTGTACAATGTGTGGGTGCCCGGTGAACAATGTGTGGGTGCCTTGTGCACAATGCGTGGGTGCCTGGTGTACAATGCGTGGGTGCCTGGTGTACAATGCGTGGGTGCCCGGTTTACAATGTGTGGGTGCCCGGTGTACAATGCATGAGTGCCTGGTGTACAATAAGTGAGCCTGGTGTACAATGTGTGGGTGCCTGGTATACAATGTGTGGGTGCCCGGTGTACAATGTGTGGGTGCATGTTGTACACTGTGTGGGTGCCCGGTGTACAATTTGAGTGTGCCTCGTGTACAATGTGTGGGTGCCTGGTGTACAATGTGTGGGTGCCTCGTGTACAATGTGTGGTGCCTGGTGTACAATGTGGGTGCCCAGTGTACAATTTGTGTGTGCCTCGTGTACAATGTGTGGGTGTTTGGCGTGCAATGAGGGTGCCCGGTGTACAATGCGTGAATGCCTGGTGTACAAAGCATGGGTGCCTGGTGTACAGTGCGTGGGTGCCTGGTGTACAATGTGTGGGTGCCTGGTGTTCAATGAGTGGGTGCCTGGTGTACAATGCGTAAGTGCCTGGTGTACAATGTGTGGGTGCCCTGTGTACAATGTGTGGGTGCCAAGTGTACAATGTGTGTGTTCCTGGTGTACAATGAGTAGGTGCCTGGTGTACAATGTGTGGGTGCCCGGTGTTCAATGCGTGGGTGCCCGGTGTACAAAGCGTGGGTGCCTTGTGTACAATGCGTTGGTGCCTGGTGTACAATGAGTGGGTGCCTGTTACAATGCGTTGGTGCCTGGTGTACAATTCGTGGGTGCCTGGTGTACAATGCGTGGGTGCTCGGTGTACAATGCGTGGGTGCCTGTTGTACAATGCGTGGGTGCCCGGTGTACAATGCGTGGGTACCCGGTGTACAATACGTGGGTGACTGGTGTGTAATGCGTGGGTGCCCGGTTTGCAATGAGTGGGTGCCCGGTTTGCAATGAGTGGGTGCCCGGTGTACAATGCGTGGGTACTCACCTAGTTGTACTCACCTAGTTGTGGTTGCAGGGGTCGAGGCATAGCTCCTGGCCCCGCCTCTTCACTGGCCGCTACTGGGTCACTCTCCCTGCGCCATGTGCTTTATCATACCTCTTCTTAAAGCTATGAATGGATCCTGCCTCCACTACATCGCTTACCAAACTATTCCACTTTCTGACTACTCTGTGACTGAAGTTTGGGGTAAAGGAGGAGGTGGGAATACACAGGTGAGTGGCCCGTCCACTCTGGGCGAGTTGTGCAGATAGACTGCAGCAGTTGGTGGTTGGTGTGTGAGGATTGCTGGGAAGAGTTGCAGCAGCTGACGAGGCGAGTGGAGTTGTACTGCAGGAGGCTGACAGGCGGCGGTGGGAGAGGCAGAGAAGGCAGCTGTATTAGGGTCGATTGGAGCCACACCCCAGCTTTAGCTAAATAGCAAAGTGCTGGGAAACTTTGGCATGTCAGTGGAGTTTACTCAACAGAACGAGAGCAGAGAGCGTTGAATCTTGTTCTTGAAAGTTGTGTTGTGTAGCCTGCGGATATGGGGTCTTTTGAGCCGTTTGAGAAACACAGTCAAGACTAGAAACAGAAGTCAAGACTAGAAATCCCCGTTATTGAAGAGTGGTGATAGCTACGGTGGAAATTAATTTCTCAGCCTCGAAGTCGTCTATGCAGACGACCACAAAAGCTTCCTTGAGTGTGAGGATTGCATTGCACTTGACTCGTAGGTTGCCACTAACGGCAGCTGCAAGTGCTAGCTTTGATGAGTCGTTAATTGTCCCACTCGATGGTTTGATCTTCACTCGGTTTGAGGTTGCCATTGGGTGGATAAATAGTGCTCCCCTCCCCAACGGGGATCGTAGGGAAGTCTAAAATATTCTTCAGTGTCTCCAGCAATCTGTGTCCGTATCCTACTCAGTGATGTTCTCCAGAGAGAGTTTTTTTTTTTCTAACGTACACAGTGTACAGGATCCTGAACGATTCTTTATTAAGATGTCGGAATGCTGTTCTTAGGTTTGCTAGGCGCCCGTATGCTGCAGCAGTTATTTGATTGATGTGCGCCTCAGGAGATGTGCCTGGTGTTACACTCACCCCAAGATCTTTTTCCTTGATTGAGGTTTGTAGTCTCTGGCCCCCTAGACTGTACTCCGTCTGCGGTCTTCTTTGCCCATCCCTAATCTTCATGACTTTGCATTTGGTGGGGTTGAACTCCAGGAGCCAATTGCTAGACCAGGCTTGCAGCCTGTCCAGATCCATTTGTAGTTCTGCCTGGTCCTCGTCCGATTGAATTCTTCTCATCAACTTCACATCATCTGCAAACAGGGACACTTCGGAGTCTATTCCTTCCGTCATGTCGTTCACAAATACCGGTGTACAATGTGTGGATGCCTGGTGTACAATGCGTGGGTGCCTTGTGCACAATTTGTGGGTGCCCGGTGTACAATGCGTGGGTGCCCGGTGTACAAAGCGTGGGTGCCTTGTGTACAATGCGTGGGTGCCTGGTGTACAATGTGTGGGTGCCTGGTGTACAATGTGTGGGTGCCTGGTGTACAATGTGTGGGTGCCTGGTGTACAATGTGTGGGGTGCCTGGTGTACAATGTGTGGGTGCCCGGTGTACAATGCGTGGGTGCCTGGTGTACAAAGCGTGGGTGCCTAGTGTACAATGCCTGGGTGCCCGGTGTACAATGTGTGGGTGCCCGCTGTACAATGTGCGTGTGCCTGGTGTACAATGCATGGGTGCCCGATGTGCAATGTGTGGGTGCCTAGTGTACAATGTATGGGTGCCCGGTGTACAATGCATGGGTGCCCGGTGTTCAATGCGTGGGTGTTCAGTGTACAATGCGTGGGTGCCGGGTGTACAATGTGTGGGTGCCCAGTGTACAATGTGTAGGTACCCGGTGTACAATGTGTGGGTGCCTGGTGTATAATGCATGGGTGCCGGGTGTATAATGTATAAGTGTTACTATCCTGGCCTGTGGACCACTGATTAGTTTAGTGCTTATCTCAACAAAAGTACACCAGGTGCTTGGAACTATCAAAGTGCTACTCACTATCTGAGTCATACAAGGCGAAATGAGATCTTTAAGGTCTTTTCCAGATATAATATAAGAATATACTAAGATTTTCAGGGCACTTAGTAAAATAAATAAATAATACAACCTCCTACTCTTAGGAGGGGTATAAACACTTTAAATAGGCCTCTTCTTTCACTCTTGTATAAATATATATATATGTACAGTAATCAACTTCTCTAATATGACACCACGAGCTACAATTGTCTGTACTGTCTTAACATAATAACATATGTAAAGAGGATGGATATATGTCACATCCTCTGAATTGAAACACTTCACAACGTCAGTAACGAGTTAGACTTAATCACGAGACTTTGGCGGAGAATCACTGTACTGGAGGTCACTCGGTATCACTGTTTCCGAGTGAGTCACAACTCGCTAGTGAAATATAGTTCCAAAGTCTATTCTGTAGATAGGACTTGAGGAAATAAGAGAGCCCTCCATGTAATACTCTCTATACTAGTGTGTCTCATGGCCAGGATTCTACCACGCAGGTCAGCTCGTATTAATATTCTTTTAAACCTGCAAGTGTACCTGACCTATACGAAAAGGTGCACAATCTTGAGGAAATACGAAAAGTGTACAGTTTTGTAGAAATATGATAAACAGTGTAGAGTTGTCAGAAACCGTTTCACCAGTGTTGCCATAGCTAATAACAGTAACAAAGCGGCTTTCATAGAAAACCTGACAGCATTCTATAACAGATGGGAAAATAAAAGAACTGGGTCAGATGGTGCTATTGCCCCTGGTGCAGATGCTGTCCTGGTAGACAGTAACTGTAAGAAGAAAGAAATGAAAGTTGGTGACCCGGAGGGAGACAGGAGCTCTAGTGGGGAAACAGGTGTAGACAAGGACATGCAAAACCCAATGTTACAAACTAGCAATACCACTGGAGATAATAAACAAGGGGATGCCCCAAGGAATAGGGAAGATAAAATACCAGAGAAAACTGGTGAAGCCCCATTGTTAGTACAAGTGCTGAAGATAGTAAAGAGACAGAAAAACACGCACCAGTAGGGAATGCAGTCATGAAAACCCAAGGCAAACAGAAATTAGACCTATGCAAATTCTATGCATTAGGTATCTGAAGGCATGGAATATCTGGAAAAAACAGACGGGACGTGCAACTTTGACCACCCTAGAAAACGCCTTGCCCATATGACAACAGGAAAATGCAACCTCCTTTCCTGTAAACGTTTCCACCCTCAAATGTGTCACTCTTCAGTTCAGGAAAGACAGTGCTATAACTTATATTTCCAGGCACACCACCAAAAGGGGACAAAAAGATACAGAATATCGAGACCATGGAAAAACCTGGGAAGCCACAACCACTCCAGAGAGAGATGTTTTTTTTTAGCTACAGGAAGGAAAAAAAGCTGGTATTAAATGACAGAAACAGTACAGCAATTCTGATCATTTCTGGAGCGGAATCACAGTCAATGGCCTCCACTCCAAAACAACAGATATTAGTGCCAGGAAAAAAAGACCCCTCACTATACCTCCAATACGACGACATTCATCTTTGCAAATATACAGGGTCTAAAGCCAGCCACGAACAACAAAATAATTTTCATCCGTGGACTGCTTACAGAGTCAAACGCAGTGTTCGTGGTATTCACAGAGACCCACATAAAGAATCACCTTGACAATGAAATATGGATCCCGGGTTATAACCTAGACAGATGAGACAGAGTGAACAGGCAAAAGGGGAGAGGGTTGGCGTGTACGTCACAGAGTCACTGACATGCTCGGGACTACTAAATATCTCAAATGATGTAGTTGAAGTTTTGGCAGTAAAGATCGAGAACCAAAACCTGGTCATTGTGGTTGTATACAAGCCTCCGGATGCAACGTCCCAACAATTCTTATACAAGCTTTTGAAAACTGACCACTGTCTGGAAAATCTTCCAGCTTCTGCCCCAAACATCTTGCTCCTGGGTGATTTCAACCTAAGGCACCAAAAATGGAGGAATGTAGCACATAATGCTGTAGCAGAGATAACCCCAGGATGCAGCTCAGATGGAAACTCGGACATACACAAGCTTTTAAATTTCTGCACCAAATTCACCTTAAATCAGCAAATTATGCAGCCAACAAAACTGGAAAATATACTGGACCTCATCTTCATTAATAATGAAGATCTGATACGAAATATTACCATATCAAAAACAATATACTCAGATCACAACATAACAGAGGTTCAGACATGTGTGCGCGGGGCCCCAGACCAACAAAATGTGATCAGTCACGAGAGACCCTTCAACAAATTCAACTTCAAAAGCAAAAACATGAGGTAGGACCAAGTAAACCAGGTCCTAAATGATATAAACTGGGAAGATATAATAATCAACACGGATTCAAACCTATGTCTAGAACAAATTAACTCTGTGGCACTCGTGATATGCTCGTTTAGTGAAAGGAGGATCGAGTCTTCACCTTGTGCCGAATGACTCACAAGGGTTTAGTGAACGTAGGATCGGGTCTTCACCTTGTGCTGAATGATTCAAACGGGTTTCATGCTTCATGCAAATCATTGTAACTTCAGAATTTCGGATTAATTTTCCAGCACATTGCAACTGAAAAAAAAATCATAATCCAAGAACTCAAAAAGTGCATCGAAGGTTTGTGTGAAAGAATAAGAGCAGGTGACTAAGTACCTTGTAAACACTATATTCCTTGTGTGAGAGAATAGGAGCAGGTGTCTAAATACCTTGTAAACACTTTATTCCTTGTGTGAGAGAATAGGAGCAGGTGACTAAATACCTTGAAAACACTATATTCCTTGTGTGAGAGAATAAGAGCAGGTGTCTAAATACCTTGTAAACACTTTATTCCTTGTGTGAGAGAATAGGAGCAGGTGACTAAATACCTTGAAAACACTATATTCCTTGTGTGAGAGAATAAGAGCAGGTGTCTAAATACCTTGTAAACACTTTATTCCTTGTGTGAGAGAATAGGAGCAGATGTCTAAATACCTTGAAAACACTATATTCCTTGTGTGAGAGAATAAGAGCAGGTGTCTAAGTACCTTGTAAACACTATATTCCTTGTGTGAGATAATAGGAGCAGGTGTCTAAATACCTTGTAAACACTTTATTCCTTGTGTGAGAGAATAGGAGCAGGTGTCTAAATACCTTGAAAACACTATATTCCTTGTGTGAGAGAATAAAAGCAGGTGTCTAAGTACCTTGTAAACACTATATTCCTTGTGTGAGAGAGTAGGAGCAGGTGTCTAAGTACCTTGTAAACACTATATTTCTTGTGTTAGAGAGTAGGAGCAGGTGTCTAAGTACCTTGTAAACACTATATTACTTGTGTGAGAGAGTAGGAGAAGGTGTCTAAGTACCTTGTAAACTCTATATTCCTTGTGTTAGAGAGTAGGAGCAGGTGTCTAAGTACCTTGTAAACACTATATTCCTTGTGTGAGAGAGTAGGAGAAGGTGTCTAAGTACCTTGTAAACACTATATTACTTGTGTGAGAGAGTAGGAGAAGGTGTCTAAGTACCTTGTAAACTCTATATTCCTTGTGTTAGAGAGTAGGAGCAAGTGTCTAAGTACCTTGTAAACACTATATTCCTTGTGTGAGAGAGTAGAAGGTGTCTAAGTACCTTGTAAACACTATATTCCTTGTGAGAAAGTATAAAGTTCTTGTGAGGTTTATATTGTCTGAGAAAGTGTAAATTCCTTGTGAGGAAGTGTACGTTGATTGTGAAGAGATGTTAATGTATTGTGGTGACGTTTGACTTCCTTTACAGAAGAACACCGCTACAATGAGGAGTGTCGTCTGTGTCGTTACTCTCATGGCCGTCTTCCACACAGGTTAATTCAATATCTCTATAATTTTCTTACCAGTTTTCATATTTATGAAATACTTCAATAATAGATTAAATGGCTTGTTGTTAACGAGACTTAAATTATTATTATAATCATGGTAGAGCGCTAAACCCGTGGGGAATATATAGCGCCTGTGAGGGGGATGAAAGGTATTCAGATTCAATTCAGGTAACTGGAGCAAAGATCCAAGTCCCTAGATCAAAAGCCCCTCACCAGTGTCTAGAAACCTCCCTTGAGGGGAACGAGATTTAAAACAATGGAACAAATTTCAAAATTAGTGTTTATTTGGTCAAGGTTTTGCTCTGTATTGAACTTTAATTCTTCACAGAGTAAAACAATTCCACCCAAATTTTTGTTTTGAAACTTAAATCTTTGTTTATTTTCTTGAACCAGAGTTTCGTAGAATTTATTAATGTTATATTTGATTAAATTTAATTTTTATTGCAAGAGTTGCTTCACTCAATGACAGGATATGCCATCAAGTGTTACTTCGGGGAAAAGGACGCTCTAATTACCACTAACTGCCTTGGCTCCTGCGCTAAAGTCGCTAAGTCCTATCGTGAGTAAAAAAGTCATTTTGTGGATCATTAACTTCTGACATAAAGCAAATTTTCTATAATGAAGGAAAATTTGATTATTTTCCTATACTGGTATATTTTGAATGATGGCATCTTTCTATAGAAAAAATATGTTGGGCTGCCTGGTGGAAACTACGAGGCACCTGCCTGGTGGAAACTACGAGGCACCTGCCTGGTGGAAGCTACTAGGCACCTGCCTGGTGGAAACTACGAGGCACCTGCCTGGTGGAAGCTACTAGGAACCTGCCTGGTGGAAACTACGGGGCACCTGCCTGGTTGAAGCTACTAGGCACCTGCCTGGTGGAAACTACGGGGCACCTGCCTGGTGGAAGCTACTAGGCACCTGCCTGGTGGAAGCTACTAGGCACCTGCCTGGTGGAAGCTACTAGGCACCTGCCTGGTGGAAGCTACTAGGCACCTGCCTGGTGGAAGCTACTAGGCACCTGCCTGGTGGAAGCTACTAGGCACCTGCCTGGTGGAAGCTACTAGGCACCTGCCTGGTGGAAGCTACGAGGCACCTGCCTGGTGGAAGCTACTAGGCACCTGCCTGGTGGAAGCTACTAGGCACCTGCCTGGTGGAAGCTACTAGGCACCTGCCTGGTGGAAGCTACGGGGCACCTGCCTGGTGGAAGCTACTAGGCACCTGCCTGGTGGAAGCTACTAGGCACCTGCCTGGTGGAAGCTACGGGGCACCTGCCTGGTGGAAGCTACTAGGCACCTGCCTGGTGGAAGCTACTAGGCACCTGCCTGGTTGAAGCTACGGGGTACCTGCCTGGTGGAAGCTACTAGGCACCTGCCTGGTTGAAGCTACGGGGCACCTGCCTGGTGGAAGCTACTAGGCACCTGCCTGGTGGAAGCTACGGGGCACCTGCCTGGTGGAAGCTACTAGACACCTGCCTGGTGGAAGCTACTAGGCACCTGCCTGGTGGAAGCTACGGGGCACCTGCCTGGTGGAAGCTACTAGGCACCTGCCTGGTGGAAGCTACTAGGCACCTTCCTGGTTGAAGCTACGGGGTACCTGCCTGGTTGAAGCTACGGGGCACCTGCCTGGTTGAAGCTACGGGGCACCTGCCTGGTTGAAGCTACGGGGCACCTGCCTGGTGAAAGCAACAGGGCACCTGCCTGGTAGAAGCTATTAGGCACCTGCTTGGTGGAAGCTACAGAGCACCTGCCTGGTGGAAGTGTGGATAAAATTCTCCAAGAGAGGGGAGGTATAAGCCTTTTCTGCCCTTAGAAAGGGCAAGACGGCGTGTCTGGCTTCAACAACAAATTAACTAATACCAGATGAACGGACCACAGTATGTCACGTGTTGTCTGACCAATTAGCAACGAGTATATATGAGTTAATAGACATTTGAGATAAATGTAACTCTTTGCCGTAACAGAAAAGTTTCAGGAAACTGCTGTTTCCATTTCTACACTTGAACCTTCAGTCATGTGTTCCAGTGATCAAAGTATTTAGAGAACACAAGCATTTGAATTGCCACTTGTAGCAGCATGTAGCAATTGTTGAAATTGGGCTGATGTCAGAGATGCTAAGCCCAGCTGAGGCACGAGGATGCACGAGGGGTTAGATTGAACTTATAAACGAAAGAGACGGGTCCTACTGCGCGAGGGGATTTAACCACAAAAAGACATAAGTCGTGGACATCCGTGCGCTTATTCAATCTCCACTAACGTCGGGAAATCGGATAAGAACTCTGTTCCAGCGCGTTTAGTGTTAACAATAAAATCGCGGTATATTCAGAAGTGTGCGCAGCTTCTTACTACTGCAAAAAAACTGAAATCGAAGGACCAAACTTGTGGAGGAATGTACCCTTAAGATATAATGGACTGTAAATGTTGCTACTTAGCTTGTAGATGCATCCACGAATACCCAGCCGTCCCAGTAATCGTTGATTGATGCCTTCCTTCACATTCCCCACAGGGCTGTATGGTAAAATAAAATCACACTTACATTATTGTCCCAAAGGAGCGTATGCCATATAATCAGTCATTGAATAGACTGAACAGCGGTTTACTCACTGTGTTTTGGCGGATCGCCCATGTGTGACCTGGTGAATGATAAATCTACCTAGATTATGAACATGTTCCCAACTGCGCAGTTTTATGAACATATACATGTCTGAGCAGACTTACCTGGGTATTTGTAACGGACCCTTAATTCACACCCGGATATCGCTGTCTTGATTGAAGAACGATGCTGAAGAGTAACTGCCTTGTTAGACGAAGCACTCATTGTCCCTTTACATTCTTCAATTTCAGTCTTTTTGCAGTAGTAAGAAGCTGCGCACACTTCTGAATATACTGCGATTTTATTGTTAACACTAAACACGCTGGAACAGAGTTCTTATCCGATTTACCGACGTTAGTGGAGATTGAATTTGCGCAAGGACGTCCACGACTAATTTCTTTTTGTGGTTAAATCCCCTCGCGCCGTAGGACCCGTCTCTATTGTTATAAGTTCAATCTAACCAATCGTGTACCCTCGTGCCTCAGCAGCGCTTAGCATCGCTGACATCAGCCCAATTTCAACAATTGCTACATGCTGCTACAAGTGGCAATTCAAATGCTTGTGTTCTCTAAATACTTTGATCACTGGAACACATGATTGAAGGTTCAAGTGTAGATATGGAAACAGCAGTTTCCTGTAACTTTTCTGTTACTGCAAAGCGTTACATTTATCTAAAATGTCTATTAACTCATATATACTCGTTGCTACTTGGTCAGACAACACGTGACATACTGTGGTCCGTTCATCTGGTATTAGTTAATTTGTTGTTGAAGCCAGACACGCCGTCTTGCCCTTTCTAAGGGCAAAAAGGGTAGGGCCATTGAAAAGGGAAGAAAGGGCTTATACCCCCCCTCTCTTGGAGAATTTTCTCCACAGGAAGCTACTAGGCACCTGCCTGGTGGAAGCTACTAGGCACCTGCCTGGTGGAAGCTACAGGGCACCTGCCTGGTGGAAGCTACTAGGCACCTGCCTGGTGGAAGCTACAGGGCACCTGCCTGGTGGAAGCTACGGGGCACCTGCCTGGTGGAAGCTACTAGGCACCTGCCTGGTGGAAGCTACTAGGCACCTGCCTGGTGGAAGCTACTAGGCACCTGCCTGGTGGAAGCTACAGGGCACCTGCCTGGTTGAAGCTACTAGGCACCTGCCTGGTTGAAGCTACGGGGCACCTGCCTGGTGGAAGCTACTAGGCACCTGCCTGGTGGAAGCTACAGGGCACCTGCCTGGTTGAAGCTACTAGGCACCTGCCTGGTGGAAGCTACTAGGCACCTGCCTGGTGGAAGCTACTAGGCACCTGCCGGGTGGAAGCTACTAAGCACCTGCCTGGTGGAAGCTACTAGGCACCTGCCTGGTGGAAGCTACTAGGCACCTGCCTGGTGGAAGCTACTAGGCACCTGCTGGGTGGAAGCTACTAAGCACCTGCCTGGTGGAAGCTACTAGGCACCTGCCTGGTGGAAGCTACTAGGCACCTGCCGGGTGGAAGCTACTAAGCACCTGCCGGGTGGAAGCTACTAGGCACCTGCCTGTTGGAAGCTACTAGGCACCTGCCGGGTGGAAGATACTAGGCACCTGCCTGGTGGAATCTACTAGGCACCTGCCGGGTGGAAACTACTAGGCACCTGCCTGGTGGAAACTACTAGTCACCTGCCTGGTGGAAGCTACTAGGCACCTGCCTGTTGGAAGCTACTAGGCACCTGCCTGTTGGAAGCTACTAGGCACCTGCCGGGTGGAAGCTACTAGGCACCTGCCTGTTGGAAGCTACTAGGCACCTGCCGGGTGGAAGCTACTAGGCACCTGCCTGGTAGAAGCTATATTACATCATCAGGTTCTAAGGCCTGTTATCCTGAGTGTAAAAGGGAGCTTGGAGCATAGAAACACACTAGAAAATACTTTGAAATGTATTTCCTTCACCAAGTAATTATATGAGTTTTGTATTTTCCTTCACCAACTATATTATAAGGCTTTGTACAAATATGTACACTCTATACAGAGAGAGAGTAGTATTAGTGCACACCACGGTAGTCAAAGCAAAAACAGCAGCCAATAGACAGAGACGACAGTACAACAACCAGCTCAGTGCAGGAATGACAATGGCAAATATGCGAGTGGTATCCACGTCACCTTTGCCATTGCCAGACCCGCATTATCATTGGCTGAACCAAGTCGTTGATTTGGTGATGGGGCCCCATTACGAAACCCTTAACAATGGTTCGCTTGTTGGAGGGGAGCCTATGTGGGTGTGTTTAGGCACCTGCCTGGTGGAAGCTACGGGGAACCTTCCTGGCCTTCACCAAAACACTAAAGAATGATGAAACAATCAGTCCTTACATGGATGAAGTAATTGTTCAACAATCACTTTCTGTTCACTCTCCAGACTTCAGGCGAGGGAGACCGTTACTGAATTGTATATGGCTTTAAACTTATGGAAGGTAGAAGTATCAATGTGTAAGAAGAAACAAAGGGGTTATGATGCTGGGGGATGGAAGGAGCAAAGATTTGTAATGATTGTCTGGGAAAAACGTGCATAAACAAATTGCTAGTACGATAATTATTGGTACAATATTTACTGATAGAAACCAATGATTTGGTCTAAAACAAAAGACAACGGGAGAGAGGCGAATCTAAAACTTGTTTAGCATCTACTATACCGATAACCGGATAAACCGGATAAACATATATACATATATATATATGAAAAAAAAATTGGGGCTGGCTATTATATCTAATTTCATACTTGACATCTCAAAAACCCTCCTAACTCATATAGGAAGTCCGGGGATGGTGGTGGTGTCGGGGTTAGCAACGACCATTGGCCCCACATTCTGAGAGCAGCTGCGGCCGGTGACAGACCTTCACTGCGCTACTCTGAAAAAACTTCCCCTGCTTCATTTGCTACCTTTCAACATAGCATAACTCCTGATGATGCACTGAGAAGTGTGAAAGTACTTGAGCTAAAGATTTCCACCCCCCGTGGCTTCTCTTGCACACACACACAATATCTTCCTGTGGGTCCTTCGGGAAGGAGCTGAGGTTCTGAGTGTTCCACTTACCATAATATTTAACACATCCCTGGAAACTGGGCAGCTACCTGAGATATGGAAAAAGACCAATGTAGTCCCCATCTTTAAAAAAGGAGACAGAAAGGAGGCACTAAACTATAGACCGGTGTCACTTACGTGTATAGTGTGCAAAGTCTTGGAAAAAATCATCAGGAAAAGAATAGTGGAGCATCTGGAGCAGAACAGGATAATCAACGCCAGACAGCACGGATTCAGGGAAGGCAAATCCTGTGTAACAAACCTCCTGGAGTTCTATGATAAAGTAACAGAGGTAAGGCAAGAGAGAGAAGGGTGGGTTGACTGCATTTTCCTGGACTGCAGGAAGGCCTTCGACACAGTTCCTCATATGAGATTAGTAAAGAAGTTGGAAGACCAAGCGTGTATAACAGGAAGGGCACTGGAATGGATCAGGGAATATCTCACAGGGAGGCAACAACGGGTTATGGTGTGCGATGAGGTATCACAGTGGGCGCCTGTGACGAGCGGTGTACCACAGGGGTCAGTCCTAGGACCAGTGCTATTCTTGGTATATGTGAATGACATGACGGACGGGATAGACTCAGAAGTGTCTCTGTTCGCAGATGATGTGAAATTAATGAGGAGAATCACATCGGATGAAGACCAAGCAGGACTTCAAAGAGACCTGGCTTCTCGAATTTAACCCCACCAAATGCAAAGTCATGAAGATCGGAGAAGGGCAAAGAAGACCGCTGACAGAGTACAGGCTAGGTGGACAAAGGCTACAAATCTCATCAAAGGAGAAAGACCTTGGGGTGAGTATAACGCCAAGCACGTCTCCGGAAACACACATCAACCAGATAACCGCGGCAGCATATGGGCGACTGGCAAACCTAAGATTAGCATTCCGTTACCTTACCAAGGAATCGTTCAAGACACTGTACACCGTGTACGTCATGCCCATACTAGAGTATGCAGCACCAGTCTGGAACCCACACCTGGTCAAGCATGTCAAGAAATTAGAGAATGTGCAAAGGTTTGTGACAAGGCTAGTTCCACAACTCAGGGGACTGCCCTATGAAGAAAGGTTGAAAGAAATAGGGTTCGAAGAGACATGATAACGACATACAAAATACTGCAAGGAATTGACAAGGTAGATAGTGACAGGATGTTCCAGAGAGGGAACACAGAAACAAGGGGACACAACTGGAAGATGAAGACTCAGATGAGTCAAAGGGATGTTAGGAAGCACTTCTTCAGCCATAGAGAAGTTAGGAAGTGGAATAGTCTAGCAAACGATATAGTGGAGGCGGGAACCCTACATAGTTTTAGGACAAGGTATGATAAAGCTCATGGAGCAGGGAGAGCAGAGACCCAGTAGCGGACAGCGAAGAGGCGGGGGCCAGGAGCTGAGTCTCGACCCCTGCAACCACAATTAGGTGAGTACACACATACACACACAGAATAGGGGGGTATGTGAAGGGTAGAAAACGGCCAGTTAAGCTGATCTTCAAGACAGAAACAGTGTGAAACAGGATCCTGCAAGAGAAACCACCGCTGAAGAAATCGTCAGCATACAGAAGGGTGTTTCTAGACCGGGACAGAACAAAAACAGAATGACAGCACCTGGGAAGAGAGACACAGAGAGAATCAGCAGAGACCAACGAGAACAAGGAAGAGCAACAAGAGCGAGCACACACAGACCCATCCCCAAAACCCCAAAACCAAACATGCTATCCTAACACAGACCACAATCCACACTTACATCCCCCACCCCTCACTATGCTGTAGAATCACGAGGCACACCCCCAGGGTCCCCACCCCCACAGACCCCCCAAAACACAGTGTTGGAGAGAAAACTGAAGGAATGGTACACCAATGCAGATGGAATAACGAATAAGTGGGAGGAGTGGCATGAAAGAGTCAATGAGGCATCACCGGACATCATAGCCCTCACTGAAACAAAGCTCACAGGGATGATAACAGATGCCATCTTTCCAACGGGATATCAGATCCTGAGAAAAGACAGGGAACAGAAAGGGTGGAGGAGTGACACTGCTGATTAAAAACCGATGGGATTTTTGATGAGCTGGAGAGAGGGAACAGAGGAGAAGCAGGAGATTGTATAATGGGAACGCTTCAGTCCGGAGGTCCAAAGGTGGTAATTGCAGTGATGTATAACCCACCACAGAACAGCAGGAGGCCACGGCAAGAGTATGATGAGAGTAATAGAGCGATGGTTGACACACTGGCCGAATTGGCCAGAAGGGCTCATGCGAGCAGGGCGAAGCTACTGATTATGGGTGACTTCAACCATAAAGAAATCGATTGGGAGAACTTAGAGCCACAATGGGGGCCAAGAAACGTGGAGGGCTAAGATGATGGAGGTGGTACTGGAAAATCTCATGTACCAACACTTAAGGGACACTACCAGAGAGAGAGGAGAGGACGAACCAGCGAGACTGGACCTAGTATTCACTCTGAGTAGTGCAGATATTGAGGACATCACACATGAAAGCCCCTTTGGGCCAGTGATCATATGGTTCTAAGCTTCGAATACATAGTAGAGTTAAACGTGGAGAGGGAAGCAGGAAGGGCTGCACGTATGAAGCCAAACTACATGGGCATGAAGAACTTCCTGCACGGAGTTCAGTGGGACAGAGAGCTGGCAGGGAAGTCAGTAAACGAGATGATGGAATATATGACAACAATTTGCAAGGAAGCTGAGGAGAGGTTTATACAAAAGGGAAACAGGAAAAGCGAAAAAGCCAGGATGAGCCCATGGTTCACCCAAAGGTGCAGGGAAGCCAAAACCAAGTGTGCCAGGGAATGGAAGAAGTATAGAAGGCAAAGGACCCAGGAGAATAAGGAGAGCAGTCGTAGAGCCAGAAATGAACATGCACAGGTAAGAAGGGAGGCCCAAACACAATACGAGAATGACATAGCAGCGAAAGCCAAATCTAACCCAAAGCTGTTGTACAGCCACATCAGGAGGAGACCAACACCAAGGCAGGGTGGCCCGAAAAAGAAAAACTTTCATCATCATTCGATCCATCACTGTCTTGCCAGAAGCATGCTTACACTACAGTTATAAAACTGCAACATTAGCACCCCTCCTTTAGAGTGCAGGCACTGTACTTCTCATCATCAGGACTCAAGTCCGGCATGCCAGTTTCCCTGAAGCCCTTTATAAATATTACCTTGCTCAACCTCCAACAGCACGTCATGTATTAAAAACCATTTGTCTCCATTCACTCTTATCAAATACGCTCATGCATGCTTGCTGTAAGTCCAAGCTCCTCACACACAAAACCTCCTTTACCCCCTTCCTCTAACTTTTCCTAGGCCGACCCCTACCCCGCCTTCCCTCAACTACAGATTTAAACACTCTCGAAGTCATTCTATTTTGTTTCGTACATTCGCTGCCCAGCCACTGTGGTGAGCGGGTGTGCTGGCTGGTTTCCCCTGGTGTCCAGTGTTGACAACTTTATTTTCTCCAATATGGTGGAGACGTACAGAAGGAGAGTGCATACTGTGTGCATAGAGGTGCTTGTTGGCGCTATTTATCCATCAAATGCTGAAGTTCTCTTACCAGCCATTCTCAGAGGCACTTATGGAATTCCCACAGCAGACATTTATGGGATTTCATTAAATGGAGCTACACGAGTGTTTGTGAAGTTCTTGACAAGTGGTGCCTACGAGAGGGTCGTTGATGTCTATCAGGAGAAGCGCATGGTCGTTTCAGAAGGTTTGGAGGTGAGATTAAGGGATGTGTCGGCAACTTTTACGTGGATACGTATTCGGAATATCCCCTTTGAAGTGGATGCCGTGGATGTGAGAGATGTTTTTAAGGCATATGGAGTGATCCACGCAGCGAATGTTGGCAGGTGGGCACAGGGTACCTACGCTGGAATGCCTGAGGGATCTTACAGTTTAAAGATGTCTTTGAGGAGGCCAATCCCCTCGTACATCCTGATGCCAGAATTTAGGACGCAAGTTTACGTGACGTGTCGGCTCTGTGGTCAGCCGGGGCATATAGCAGCAGCATGTGAGAGACGTGGAACACAACCCCAGCAACAACGTGGTGGGGGGCAGGAGCATGGTGCGGAGGGCCCTTCAGGTGTGGCCCAGGAGGTGCATGGGTCATCTTCAGGGTACGTGGCCGGTGGAGATAGAAGGTGGAGTGATGTGGTAGATGAAGCAGAGGTGGTGGTGGTCTCCTTGCCACCTGTGACGCAACCGGTGATGGTGGAAGACAGCAAGGTCGCTGTCGTGCAGGAGGAGGTGGACGATTTGGTGGAGTTGACGGGGCCTATGATGGATGACCTGAGGATGATGCTTGACAGTCCGCCTTCTGTGGGAGAGGAGTCCGTGGTGAAGGACTACCCGGAGGTAACAGCAAGCCCGGGTGAAGTGCTGAGTGAGGATGTGAGTAAGGGTGCTTGTGGTGGCAGTGAGGAGTCAGTACGAGTGTGTGTGGTTGAGGCTGTGGTTCATAGGGAGGAAAATGATGTGAATGAGGTGTCTGAAGAGGTCATGGAGGTGGTGGGGGAATCCCGCAAGAGATCAAGTGGCTCGGTGGAGGATGACGTGTTGACGCCGGGTCAGAGGACAGGTAAGAAAGTGTTCGCGGATGTGGTCAGGGAAGTAGGGAGTAGGTCTCAGTGGGGGTGGGTCAGTGGTCAAAGCAGGAGTGTCCAGAGAGATGAAGCATAGAGGGAAACCACCGTTGAAGCCTTCAAGTGTATCAGTATGAATGTGAACGGCCTTAGGGCCGAGGTCAAGAGGATGTGGGTTGAAAGAACTTTGCGGAGAGAGGGCATTGACGTGTGTTTTCTCCAAGAACATAATTTTAGGTGTGGTGGGGATCTGAAGTTGTGGGGTTTTACTTTGTACACTGGTAGTTCTGAAAATTTCATCTGAGGTCGTGGGAAGAGGTGGGGGGTGGGAGGATTGTTAGGGTTGATGGTGAATGGGGTGATATCCTGGTTAGCTTCATTGGTGTGTATATGCCCGCGGTTAATGTACGTAGTTTAAAGAGTGAGTTTGTGAGGGATTACTTAGTATATGCATTACTTAGTATATGCAGCACGTTTAGATTGGGTGTATGTGTCCTCGCGTATAAATGTGGAAGAGGTGCGTAACATAGATGTAGGGTTTTCAGATCATAGAGGTGTGGTGGCAGTATTAGGGTGGGTGGGTGCCGTTAAGTTTTATTCGGATCTGTGGAGGTTGAATGTAAGTTTGTTAAAACGGGAGGGGGATCGTGAGGGTTTTGTGGTTTGGTGGGAGGGTTTATGGGGTGGGGGCAGGGAGATTAGGGATGTGGTGAAGTGGTGGAATACGACGGCGAAGGAGGCAGTGAGAGGTTATTATAGGCGTGAAGGTGTGGAGGAGGTGGGATATAGGTATTGGTTACAGCGTTATTTGGAGGGGTGGTTAAGGAACTGTTACGGAGGGGGTAGGGGGGTGCCATCAGCACGAAATAGCATACCTTAAGGGGAGATTAGGGGATATACAGAATGATTTTTTTAGGGCAATAAGGGTACGTAGTCAATTAGAGGAGGTGTTATGGGGGGATAGGCCATCAGGCACGTTATTATGGAGGTTTCGGAAACGTAGAACGGGCATGACGCTGGCGGCGTTGACGGTGGAGGAGGAGATGGGTGGGTATCATCAGGGTCAGGTGTTACGCACGACAGAGGGGATGTGTGCTTATGCAAGGTTATGGTTTCAGCGTAAATTTGAGGGTAGGGAGAGGGATGAGGTTAGTAGGAGGATTGTTTTGGAGGGAATCCAGGGGAGACTGGGAGAGGAGGATAGAAAGGTGTTAGGTGGGAGGATTACGGTAGATGAGGTATGGCAGGCAGTGCAGGGGTTGAGGATGGGGAAGGCGCCTGGGGTGGATGGATTGCCTGGGGACTTCTATGTAGCTCATTGGGATGTATTGAAGGATGTTTTAGTGAAGGTGTTTAATCAGATGAAGGATAGGGGCAAAATGGAGGAAGTGCAGAGAACCGGGGTAGTGGTGTTGGTGCCGAAGGGTAGGGATAGTGATAGGTTGCAGGGGTATAGGGCTATAACATTGTTGTGCTCAGACTATAAGATCTATGCAAAAATACTTGCAAATCGCATGAAACGGGTGTTGGAAAAGGTATTGGAGGTTGGCCAGTATGGGATAACTGGACGTAGCATTAGGACGGGGCATAGGAGAATTAGGAATTTCGTGGAACATAAGGAAGGGGGCGGAGTCCTAGGATTAGACTGAGCAACCGCGTATGATAGTGTGGATAGGGAAATGTTGGCTGACATTTTATCGAAGCAGGGGTTTGGGGAGGAAGTTGTGGGGTGGGTTAGATCCTTATATGATGGGGCTTTAGCAAGGGTACAAGTTAATGGGAAGTTAGGGGTTCAGGTGAGTTTAGAGAGGGGTTTGCGGCAGGGGTGCCCCCTGTCGCAGATTCTTTAGGTGTCTGCAGGACCCCTTTATAGATTAGTTAGAGAAGGGGTATGGGACGGGACGGGTGTGGGGTTGTGAGACGGCGTAGTAGGATATGTAGATGACACGACCATATTGATAGGGAGTGGTGAGGGTTAGATAATGTTAATAGGATTATTGGGGTTTTGGTGGGGCTACTGGCATGTGCATCAACAGGACGAAATCGAAGTTATTGGAGGTAGGTTCATGGGTGGGAGGGCCGTTGGGGAGGAGGGGAGGGTGGATGTGTCTTAATAGTATTAAAATTTGCCGTGTTATTTTCAGTCATTGTAGTGATTTGGCAAGGGGATTAAATTCGGAGGAAGTGGTGAGTAAAGCGTTTGGACGGTTAGGTGGTTTTAGTCTGGGTGAGGTCACATTGTTGCAGCGTGCAGTGGTGGTTAATGTTTTAATTTATAGTAAACTTTGGTTTGTGGTGGCTGTATATCCTCTCCAGATATATTTGGAGTTATGGGAGGCACTGGTTGGCTCTTGAGGTTGTGATGGCTGGGGTGGGGTGGGGTTTGCGGTTGATTCCATTGAGGAGTAGGCTTCAAAGTTTATTTGTTAAGCAGGAATTTTTGGTGGGAGGGGAGATAGGGGGAAGGAGGGTTGGTAAGGTCATGAGAGAGGTACGTAGGTGGTGGAAGGGTAGGGATTTGTTGCAGTGTGAGGATCTATTGAGGTATCTTTTAGTGGTTAGGGAGCCTGGGAGAGTGAAGGTGAGTAGGTTGGATAGAGTGGGGAAGGGGGTAGTGCAGGGGAAGGTATTTATCCAATGTATAATTGGAAGTAGGTGTGGTACTGGTTGAAGAGGCTGAGGGTACCGCCAAGGGTTTGAGAAACAGGGTATAGGTTTTTATTGGGAATTTTGGCATCTCAGGCACAATTGTGCCAGAAGGGAATAATAAGGGAGGGGTTCTGTCTGAAATGTGGTGGTCTCGAGACTGCGTATCATGTAGTTTATTTTTGCGAGGAGCTGGGTGGGGTTAGGGAATGGTTTAGTGGAGTATTGAAAATTGTAGGGGCGGGGGGTTTGTCGACCCTAAGAGCTTTAAGTATAGATGTGGGGTTTTTTCCTGAGGATGTACGATGGGCGGTAGCGTATTTGGTGGTAGAATTCATACATATTTCATGGGGCATGAGAGAGGCCCCGGGTGACATCCGCATTAGAGCTTCGGCGGCAGGGTTTTACAGGACTCTGTGTCATAATCAGGTGGTTTATGAAGGGAGATGGTGTAAGGCTTTTCCTCTGGGATATCGGAATCTTACTGTCGCGATTTTATTAGGGAAATGGGAGGGTGTGGTAGTCGAGTGAGAGGGCTGGTCAGGGTAGCTGGGGGGGGGGTTTCAGAGTGTGTGTGGGTGTATCTAATGGGGTTTTTTACGGGGTGTCAGGGGATAGGTGGGTGGTTTGGTTTTTGATGCTTCATAGTTCAGGCAGTTTCTATGTGGCTGTCTGGCGGCGTTTTTAAAACGTCTGTGGGTGTGGGGGGGACTCGGTAGTAGATGGGGGGAGGTTCATGGGTGTCTCACCTGTTCCTTGCCATGGGCGTCAACACGGTGTGGAGGCGCCTCCTGTGTGTGGAGCCAGGGTTTTTTCATGAGTACTGGTAAGACAGGTTCCCATGACCTAGAATGTATGTTGGGCGTGTGTGTGAGTGTGGTGTCTGTTTTGTTTTTCATGTGATGGTATAACATTGTAAAGTTTAAGTGAGATGTTTTGTATGGTACTGTGAGGTAATGGGGTTTTGTAACTTTCATTTTTAGTATGTCAATGTTATGTTATAGGTCCTGTGGGCCTTGTATTGATATGTATTGTACATTTGGTTTTAAAAAGTTGTGTAGGGGATGCTCACAGTGCATCGTTTAGGTTTCCAGGGTACGTGTGCTTTTAGGCACTTAAGGGGGGGGGGTTAGATGGGTAGGATAATTGGGGTTTTAAGAAATTGACTACCATGTTTGATATGACATGTTTTATTTGTTGGAAGTATCCTTTATCTTTTTGTCAGGGATATATATGCTCATATTGTTTTGTGATATACTCTCTTTGTGGAGTGGAGCAATAAAGGCTGTTTGTTTGTAAGGTAATGTGTAGTATTTTAGGTTAGTGTATTTAGTTGGTTTAGTGTATGACACTTTTCATTACAACTTTTCATGCCGTTTTGGCTGTGTGGCCGATTTGGCCCTTTCTAGTGTTTACATTATCAGGCATTTAATACGATTTTTGTGTAATGTTGATGCTTAACCTCTTGTTATGAGGTAAGGTTTTGGTAAATGTTATTGTACATGACCTGTTTTAAAAAAATATATAAAAAAAAAAATCGCTGCATTATATTCACACCACACATTGATCTCAGACATGACATCTCCATTGCCTCCAGACTTCTCCTTGTTGCAACATTCATCACCCATGCTTCACACCCATATAAAAGTGTTGGTATAACTATACTTTCATACATTCCCCTCTTTGCTTCCACGGACAAAGTTCTTTGTCTCCACAGACTCCTAAGTGCACCACTTACCCTTTTACCCTCATCAATTCTATGATTCACCTCATCATTCATAGACCCATCTGCTGACACGTCCACTTCTAAATATATCTGAATACATTCACCTCCTCCATACTCTCTCCCTCCAATCCGATATCCAATCTTTCATCACCTAATCTTTTTGTTATCCTCATCACCTTACTCTTTCCTATATTCACTTTCAATTTCCTTCTATTACATACCCTACCAAACTCATCCACCAATCTCTGCCACTTCTCTTCAGAATCTCCCAAAAGTACAGTGTCATCAGCAAAAAGCAGCTGTGACAACTCCCACATTGTGTTAGATTCTTTATCTTTTAACCCCACACCTCTTGCCAACACCCGCGCATTCACTTCTCTTAAAACCCCATCTATAAATATATTGAACATCCATGGGGACATCACACATCCTTGTCTAAGGCCTACTTTTACTGGGAAATAAACTCCCTCTCTCCTACATACTCTAACCTGAGCCTCACTATCCTCGTATAAACTCTTCACTGCTTTCAGTAACCTACCTCCTATTCCATACACCTGCAACATCTGCCACATTGCCCCCCTATCCACCCTGTCCATAAATCCATAAATGCCACAAAAACCTCTTTACCTTTACCTAAATACTGTTCACCTATATGTTTCACTGTAAACACTTGGTCTACACACCCCCTACCTTTCCTAAAACTTCCTTGTTCATCTGCTATCTTACTCTCCGTCTTGCTCTTAATTCTTTAAATAATAACTCTACCATACACTTTACCAGGTATACTCAACAGACTTATTCTCCTATAATTTTTGCACTCTCTTTTGTCCCCTTTGCTTTTATACAAAGGAACTATGCATGCTCTCTGCCAATCCCTAGGTACCTTACCCTCTTCCATGCATTTATTAAATAATAGCACCAACCACTCCAAAACTATATCCGCACCTGCTTTTAACATTTCTATCTTTATCCCATCAATCCCAGCTGCCTTACCCCCTTTCATTTTACTCACTGCCTCACGAACTTATCCCACACTCACAACTGTCTCTTCCTCACTCACACAAGATGTTATTCCTCCTTACCCTATACACGAAATCACAGCTTCCCTATCTTCATCAACATTTAACAATTCCTCAAAATATTCCCTCCATCTTCCCGATACCTCTAACTCTCCATTTAATAACTCTCCTCTCCTATTTTTAACTGTCAAATCTATTCGTTCCTTAGGCTTCCTCAACTTATTAATCTCACTCCAAAACTTTTTCTTATTTTCAAAAAAATTCGTTGATAACATCTCATCCACTCTCTCATTTGCTCTCTTTTTACATTGCTTCACCACTCTCTTAACCTCTTTTTTTCTCTCCATATACTCTTCCTTCCTTGCATTAATTCTAATTTGTAAAAAACTCTAATTTGCTAACTTTTTCTCCCTTACTACTCTCTTTACATCATCATTTCACCAATCGCTCTTCTTCCCTCCCGCACCCACTTTCTTATAACTATAAACTTCTGCTGAACACTCTAACACTACATTCTTAAACATCTATCTTCCAATAGTTGTTTATATCTTACCCTAACTGCCTCCTCTTTTAGTTTATAAACCTTCACCTCTCTCTTACTTGTTGCTTCTATTTTCATTGTATCTCATTTACCTTTTTATATATATATATATATATATATATATATATATATATATATATATATATATATATATATATATATATATATATAAAAAAAGACTGTATATATATATGTATATTTAATTTGTTTCTCAAATGTTGCCAACTTTTCCATTTTTTATCATTTTTTGTGGTCCCCAATTCCTTGGATCAAGTTTCACCATTGAGTAAACAAAGTTTCCCCTCACTTCCATCCCTTCTCCATCTCCTTGGATCGAGTTTTAGCCTCTACTCCTGATCCTGTGGAAAATATTGGTATTTTCCGAAAGTTGTAATTGATAAACTTTCCAATATGAACAGATATCCTTAGTGTACCGCTGGTACATGGGGGTATGTAATAGAGAACCATCATACCAGCGGGGAGGAAGCGGGAAGAGGCTGGGCAGGGAGGAGGTAGAGGGGAATGGGTGGAGAGTGAACAGTGAGCCTAGCGACCCGAGGTCAGGTGGTGAAATGGCCTGTCGAATTTGGAGACTCCGCCAACCAAATCGGATTTAATTACCTCTTTTCGTAATGTGGAGGAATATCCAGTGACGCGGGGAATATCAAGTGGGACAATCTCCATATACTCTTCCTTCCTTGCATTAATTCTAATTTGTAAAAAACTCTAATTTGCTAACTTTTTCTCCCTTACTACTCTCTTTACATCATCATTTCACCAATCGCTCTTCTTCCCTCCCGCACCCACTTTCTTATAACTATAAACTTCTGCTGAACACTCTAACACTACATTCTTAAACATCTATCTTCCAATAGTTGTTTATATCTTACCCTAACTGCCTCCTCTTTTAGTTTATAAACCTTCACCTCTCTCTTACTTGTTGCTTCTATTTTCCTTGTATCTCATTTACCTTTATATATATATATATATATATATATATATATATATATATATATATATATATATATATATATATATATATATATATATATATATATATATAGACTGTATATATATATGTATATTTAATTTGTTTCTCAAATGTTGCCAACTTTTCCATTTTTATCATTTTTTGTGGTCCCCAATTCCTTGGATCAAGTTTCACCATTGAGTAAACAAAGTTTCCCCTCACTTCCATCCCTTCTCCATCTCCTTGGATCGAGTTTTAGCCTCTACTCCTGATCCTGTGGAAAATATTGGTATTTTCCGAAAGTTGTAATTGATAAACTTTCCAATATGAACAGATATCCTTAGTGTACCGCTGGTACATGGGGGTATGTAATAGAGAACCATCATACCAGCGGGGAGGAAGCGGGAAGAGGCTGGGCAGGGAGGAGGTAGAGGGGAATGGGTGGAGAGTGAACAGTGAGCCTAGCGACCCGAGATCAGGTGGTGAAATGGCCTGTCGAATTTGGAGACTCCGCCACCAAATCGGATTTAATTACCTCCTTTCTAATGTGGAGGAATATCCAGTGACGGGGGAATATCAAGTGGGACAA